>CAEGAF010191509.1:0-38104 GCA_903067075.1 Micropoecilia bifurca | reverse complement strand
ATGCTTGAACATGGTGTTCGTGATGGACAAACTGTGACGAGCACAGAAGTCCAACAACAGAACACCACTCGAGTTCAGATCGGGGGGGCCGTTCCTCCCCATGCAACATGCAACATGTAAAAATCGCCAGCAATATATTTCCTATCATGTAAAACGGATACATACCTGGCCTGCGTGAAAAAGCCTCAATCACACAGTTGGATCTGCATGTTGAGCCACAACCACTGAAATACTCCATATCGAACATCAATACACTCATTGATCACACAATCTGAGAGCAGCAGGGCTGCTGAATGTTACTTTGAGAGCTTAGGAATCCTTTTTGTAGCTCCGATCAATGTATAGATTGGCCTCCCTAAACCTCAGTAATGTTTGATGTCATACAGCAATTTCCTGTCCATGTGCTCAAAGTATCAATCAGTCATACGAACGAGTAGCATCTGCTTTCTTGTGCAGAAGGCTTACAACATGAATAGGTAACAAAGCATTTTATTTTCTCCTAAATTTGAACATCTTTTTTTCTATTTATGGCCCTTGGCAACACACACAAACACACCAAGCCAATAAACTGCCAGGAAAGCAAAGAACGGCCCATTTGTCTATGAGAGCTGTAAACTTTTATCTCACATAAAGATTATAATTAAGACAATGGCACTTCATTACCAATCTGACCCCCAAGGACACAGTAAAATAACCTTGGAAGGTAAAGCAGCTCTTTGAGAAAGATTGAAACGAATGGTAAGATTTCACTTTGTAAGTAAATTTTGTTCCTGGATCCAGTGGTTATTGAAGAGGAAAAATAGGAGGAGCAAGATGTCATTTCTCTAATGAAAGGTTGTTTAAATAAAAGTGGAAGCTAAAGTGTTTTATCGGCTTGCAAATGTTACTTTTAAATACAGGTATTCAACATATGCCCGTAGTTCAAGTTAAAACTGGTTTTCATCGCCAAAGTGACTGAGCTTTGGCTCTCTTGAAAAGAAGAAATTGCAAAAAATGTCAGTCGCATGATGAACAAAGCTGCTTGCGACGTACTCCAAAGGATTTGGAACTGCAAGTATCGATCTGTGGTGAATTAATCTACATGCCTGTAACACTTTTAGTTTATTTATTTATTTGAGAAGCCATTCATCATTGTTTAATATGTTTTAAAGGGCACTGAAATTCCTAGTAGAACTAATATAAAACTGGTCAATGTGCTTCTCTTCATTACTCAGACCTCGGATCACTTAAAACATGTAGACTGGAAGAAGGCAAAATACATTATATTATTTTCTGAGTGAAATCCCATTAATTTTAGGTTGTTATCATTCACACATTTTCAGAATAGCTGCATGTCATCAACAGATTTCCTTTGAAGAACCTGGAGATAAGCCCCTTATTTCCTATTTCTTTTCAGCATGGTAAATGTCAGGCATTGCAGGCCAAAGTAAGCCAATCAGAGGTGGACGGCAGGCAGTTTATTATCTGTGAACATCTTCTCTAATCATTTCATTATCTTTCTTTCAGTCATTTGATTTGGTTTCTTTCTTTTTATGGTCCTCTTACATCTTAAAATCTGCCAAAAGCTCAACTATATCATGAACATCAACAAGGTGGCACGTACCTGCAAAACCCATCAACACCTTTTTAGAGCAAACAATCACTCACCCAGCTTCAGTCATCAGCTGTTTCCTTCTGAGCATTTTGACCGAACTACAGTGCGTGTTTCTATGGCGACTAAATGCTTCTCACATGATGAGTCTGGTAATAACGCTTCTTGGGAAAAAAATAAAATAAAATAAATCATTGTTTATTGGTACATCTATGTTCTTGTGTCTTGATTATAACTTAAGATGCATCTAGCCAATGAACCCCTCCCTTTGTTCCATCAATGCACTCCCTGATGCCTCACTGACATCGATTTGAAGTGGATTGGTCAGCTGTCACCCCTTAGTGCTGACAAACAAATTGAGGCTCAATGTGCATATTTAGTTCTCCCACTTTCACAGAATCTCCTTCCCCCCTCAGGTCTTCCTGGATTGTATAGTCTGCTGGGTGGCCCAGGTATTACAGAGACTCCAGTCAAACAAAATGGCTTGCTGAACAAAAGGTAGAGAAACTTTATTCTGGTTGCTAAGGCATGACATTAAACACTGGAGAGGCGTTATATTTTTTGTAGGATCATTAGTCCCTAGCCAGTGGAGAACTGCAAAATCAAATTGCAACGCATACGTTGGAAGGAGGGAATAAGTAAATGACGAGGGCACCAGAAGAATTAATCCGAAGACAGGAGAGGACGTCTGAAGTTGGGAGGAGGCGGATGGAAACTAGGAGATGGAAAACAGCTGTGTGGAATTGGGAATTGCCCAAACAGTCAATTTACTGAAGTTCTAATTCACAATGAAAATGAAAAAAAAAATGGTTTGGTGATGTCAGAAGTCAGAGTAAAATGGGCAGATTGGCTCAAGAATGCAGAAAGATGACTGTTAAGGAGATGCTGAAGGTAAAAGGACTTTCATTTGTAACACTGTGACATGGGTGTATTTTTTCTGTAGTATCTGGAGGTTTTTCAAACAATAGACATCTTACTAAATATCAGCACTGATTTTTTTTACTGCCTTTTATGTAACATAACCCAGGTTTGTGCCACCTTTGATGACACTGTATAAAGTAGACCAGCCTCTGCACATGTGCCAACAAGCACTGAAAAACACAAGGGCCCATTTGATGAACAATCCACTGGAGCATCTGACCGAAGAACACACAAATACAGGTATTCACATTTTGAGTAAGCTGCAGGTGGGACTAATTGTCTCAGCATGGTTACTTTCCCCAGTTGTTCACCCATGTTGCTTCTCATCAGCTCCTGTCCTTTATTCCTTTCCTTCATCATGCTTCACGTCTCCTCAACTCAGGTGTCTTCTCATTTACTCTATTTTTGTTTCTACTTAACTTTTGGCATTTTAGTCTGTCCTTTTTCTACAATCTGATTGCGACACTACATCAACACACTCAAAGTCTATAATTCTTTAATGAGATACCGTGGTTGAATCAGGCCCTGCTATATACAACTGCAACAGGGCAAAAAAAAGAAGAAAAAAAATGAATTAGTGGTTTCCTTTACAAGTTCAAAATTTTGAGCAGCAACCACATATGGTCGTGCCACATGTTATTAGTAATAAAAAAGATCCCATAACTTTAATAATTCAACATGCTTTTTGCAGGAGTCTGTTCTCAGTGTTCTATTTTTCTACTTTAACACCACTGTTATTCTCCAAAAAAAAGAAGTATGTTTTTACCACACTATATGAGGTTCAGCACTAACAGCCGCCGTTATTAAAGATTAACAAACTGACCAGTCCTGCAGAAAATTAACCAGTGGGCAAGCAATGCATCTTCGCCAAAAACTTCAGAGAGGAAGATGTTACACAAAACGAGCCTGTCATCACAGAAAAAAAAAATCCAGATCAAGGTCAGATTTTATTTCCAGAAGAGATTTAATCACGACTGCCTCGCAGGTGGAAGGCCCAGTGAAAAGTGGATTATTAGAGAAGGTAAGGGGGTTCCTAATATCAGTGGGGCCACCATAATGAGTAAGGCATGAAGAAGGGTTCATTATCAAGGCAGGAAATTCATTTGTCCAAAGTATCTGTCTCAAACTGAGAGGGTGTGCTGATAGACTGGAGGGCGATGGAGCCTCAGCGGGCAACAAAACAATTATCTCCAGAGTGATGCCGTCTCCGTTGTGATTAAGGACCTCTGACATCTCGCTCAACAGCAGCAGCAGTGAGCACTGATCAACTGACAGAAGCAGCATCGACCAAAGAGCAATGGCATAGACGACAAAGTACAGTCATGCGATGCAATTAACTACTGTATGACTAGCAAGACTTTCCAGAAACGTTTAATGAAAAGTAGCTGAAAATTGTCCAAAGGATAATTGAACTTTGCCAGATTTCTTTCTAAGATGGAATATGTGAGAATACTGCTGGCAAAGACGGCGTGACCGGAAGACAACGCTTTAGGAAAAGCTTCTGAAGTATATCAGTTGTTATAATCAAGTTAAATTAAGGAACATGTATACATCAAATGACAATTATACATTCTGTCCCCTTAATTTGTTGTCACAAGGCTGTTCTAAAATGTAAGAGGAGAAAGATAAAGCTCATCTACAATTTCTCCCTCGGCTTTTTCCATCATTTGCACATTTTTCAGCACATTCGAGATGGAAGAAGTGTCAGTGGCATGATGTATTGCCAGTGACATTATCAGAAAATGAATATCTGAAACAGAAAAGAGGCAGCAGGAGAGAATAAGAAATGGAGAACAGTCATAAAGAGAAGATGAGCAGATGAATGACGGAGATTCTAAGGAAATAACAGGGAAACCCTCAAACGTTGGCTGGACGCTGAGTGATAAAGTATTACAAATGATCGAAGAGAGACAGGGGGAAAAAAGACCTCTACCTTTCTATCTCAGTTGTCATCTTGTCCTCACCATTTATTTTCCTTTGTTTCCTTTTTCTCTGACATTCCCCTCATCTGTCATCCCTCTTCATCTAAAGCTCTCCCGCTAAACTCCTCAGGATCATTATCATCCCCAGCTTTCCTCTTCCCACTTCATTTATTCAGTATTTAACTACTTAAATTGCTTTTTCGTATTTTTTTTCTTTTTGCAGATTTCCCTTCTCGCCTTTACTTACTTCTTTCCCTTTCCTCTTTCTACAATGTGCATTTCCTGCCATCTGTTGCATCTCCTCAGGTGCAACATGAGGAGCATGTCCAGTTGCCTGTTCTGTCACGCAAACATTTTTTGTTAAATTCCCTTTATTTTCTCCCCTCCTTCATCTCATTGCCCTTTTCCATTAAAACGTCTTTCTTTGCTTTCCAAATGTCAGGGATAAATTGCTCCTACACATCCAGGCCACTACTTCTTGTCTATTAATTCAAGTGCTCCATCTCATAGACTTTCAATCAGGCTGTCGTTTTCTATGCCTACTTAAGTGTTACAAGTGAGAAAAGGCGGTGTAACCTCCCCCACCCTCATCCAGAACATATTGCAGAGGAGATGTGGAAGAAAAACAACAGAGAAGACAAAAAAAATTAATTCACAGAACTCAGCCAGAGCAGAGCCCACTTGGCTTTCACTTAACAGTGTCAAAGGTTAACAAAGAAATGATTAAAAGGACCTAAAATGATGAACCAAACACTGGAGTCACTCTACCTGGACACCAAAGTAGGTCCATCCATCTATTTCTTTAATACCCCATTATTCCTGCTCATGAGTGCAGATGTTTGGAGTCCAGACTGATGAAAAACTAATATCTTTGCTATCGGGGTTATTCAAACGGTTCTGGTCAAATGGAAAGAAAAGTGCAGCAGTCAGTGTGGAGCACAGACACTTTTGAACTTGCACATTCCTGGGTGGCACGATGAGCACTTGTTTTTTGCTGTTTGCTCACACAAACAAATCGGTCAAACCCCAAGGAAGCAGATCAATACATTTTGGCATCTAGAGGTGGTGAAGACAATATGCTAAAGTTCAGAGTATCAGGGAAGAACAAAAATGTAGGTTTTCCTAAGCGTGGCACAGTGCCTGTTATCAAATGGGCTGATCTGAGTTTTGCAGAAGTTTGCTGATCTCCTGGGGCTTTTCATGCAAAAACTATGCGTTAATGGAGAACAGTACAAATAAAAAGAACATGTCTGATAGTTGTGTGGATAAAAATGTCCTGTTGATGTCAGAAGAATGGGGAGTCAGGTTGGAGATGGAAATTCAACAGCAGCTGAAATGATCACCTGTTACAACAAAGTTCCTGTGGAAGATTCAACACATTGGATCTTGAGCAGATGGGTAGCAGCAGAAGAAGACGATGCTGGGTGCCACTCCTGCCACTAAATCACAGGAAACTCAGGCTACGAGGCTCACCAGTCACAAGTGAGTCTAAATCTATATTATTGGGGACCCATTGTGAATAATGTGAGCTTCTATAATTGCTTAAATGTTCCTATGCTGTCTTAAAGTTGATAGAAATCAATTAAAACATACTGATGTGTTGTAGTATCCTGGTTAGGTCGGAGCACGTTTCAGGCAGGAAGCCTTCAGGTGGGTCTGTGAGAAGAACAGGGATGAGCAGGAGGCAAAAGAGCAGCTTCAGATGATTTCATTCTTTCTCTTATCATTTTTGTGTTTTGACCACCAAAACAGTTCAAGTTGGATTCCCTTAGTTCAGAATGTTGAACTTTAAACGCAATGAAAAGGATCATTTTATTTCAGAAATAACATCTCCGTCCTAGCATTAGATGTCTACGCATTAAGAAATATCAATTTAATTCCTTAAAGCCTGTCTGTGGTATGTCCCTTGTTTCAATTATACATTTACAGGATTATAAAAAATTGTTGACAACTCTAGTAAAGATGTTCTCACACTTAGAAATTTAAAATAATTCCGCTATTGGTATACTTATCTTATTAGTTTATATTATATTTCTCTTGCTGAAAGGGCTAGTAAGGTCCTGTGTTCACTTGTTTGGCAGAGATGAACCATTTTTATTTAAAATCTCTCTGTATTTCAAAGATTTTTACTCACACAAAGTTTCCAGTGCTTTCAGGAAAGAAAAAAAAGAGGCCCACAGCATAAAAGATCCACCACCGTTATTAGCAGTTGGTGTATTTTCACATATTCATTCTTAACTTATTGACACGTTGTGAAATCAAGGTACAACTCTTATCTTTCTTCACTATTCAATCAATCAATCTCTTTATTCAGACACAATTATGGTCCAAAAACAGACAAAAACAAGAACAATAAAACGAAGAAAAAATAAACATAAAATATATAATGAAATAATCAATCACTGACATAAAATAATGTGCCAGCGATTCCACAAACTGGAGAAGGATCTCACTGAGCTTTGAACAGGATTGGTCAAAGCCTGAGTGATGCTCTTTGCAGAGTTTGTTAATCTACACATACATCTGTGCATAATGTTTCGAAGCACAGCAGCACAGGTTGGTACATAGGCTTTCACAAACATCTGACTGGCACTACACCATCGGGGCATCCTATGCAGCATCCTCATCCCATCATTATAAGCAACCTGAGTGATTCACTCTGAGTGATTGCAAATTAAACTTGCATTCTTGTTGGTCATTTCCCCACATGTTTTATTCCTTTTAATTATTGATAATTTTAGATAAGTAACTATTATCCTGTAAACATTTACAAATTAATGAAGACCATCAAGTATGCTGTAGTTGCATGACATGTTCACTAGTAGTTCCTATTCTGAGTAATGGCCAACATAAAAAAAGATTTCTGTGTCGTATTTTTTCTATGTGGAATAGGATTGAGTAAAACTTCCTAAAAACGCCAATAAAATAGTGAACAGAAAGTGATATAAAACGGAAACTTAAGCATTAGACATTTTAGTTGAAACTTTTTTTAACACTGGATTTTCCCCACTTACTAAATGTATTCTGAATAAAAGTTATATTAGCCTTTATCAGGACTTTCAGAAGGTTTGGAGCACAGTTCATATCTGACATTTACTTTTATTCAGAAAAAAAATATTGAATGTCCTAATTTGCATCATTAGTTTAAGAAAAGAGTAAAAGCAACATTCTGGAGAGACATATTACTGTGATAACAACTCATTTGGAATAAAAAAAAAGCAAAAAATAAAAAAAATGTCAAACACTGACTCAATTGTCACAGATATACCACAAATATGTGAACTTTGCCAGTGACGCAAATGTTCTGCCAAATATGTGGGCACCAGGATTAAACAGGAAGAGGAGACGAGGAAGTGGCAAGGAACTTTTTCTTTACTGTCAGAAACTCTTACTTTTCAAAGGCTACCCACATATGCCTTTAATTAAAAAAAAATAGATATATATATATATATACAAAGAAAAGAAACTACATCTATAAAAATTTGATGTTTCACAGCAAGGTTTCCTGTCCCTGAGGTCACATGTGGGAAAAATGAAGGTATGACAGTCACTGAAATGGAGAAGAAGAAACACCCAGAGAGGAGAATGGATCGGGTGATACAGTGGAAGAAATGGGAGAAATGTCAAAAAGACACTGAGAGTTTGACCTCAAGGTATATTGAATAATGGATGCATGAGTGGGAAAGTGGAGGAGAGAGACATGTGTGAGTCACTTTCTCTTTCACCTCTTTCTACTCCCTTGCTTTATTTCTTTTTCCCTCTCTGCTCCTCGCACATTTGTATTAAGGCAAACACTAAAATTTTTTAAGCTATTCTTGACATTAATGTCTTTTACTTACAATCAGGATAGCAATTTTACCCCGAACCTGGTTTACTTTATTAAAAGTAGTGCTCAGATGTCATTCGGATGGATGCCTCAACATAACAACGATGACTATAAATGACTCAATGTCCAATTAGTTCTCTGAAAAAAAAAAAGAAAGATCTCCAAATTTACTTGGTACTTTCTTGCCATGTTAACTTAAGGCCTGGGGATGAAGAGGATGAGAAGGTCAATGTTGTAAGACATAAAGGTAAAATCCTGATTCTTGGAAAGATTTCATGTAGGGTTGGGGTTTCCAGTAATTAAACTGGGGTGCGTCAAGGAAAACCTCAGGAGGTTGGAGAACAAGTTTTTTTGGCATATTCAGTATTTTAAAGGTTTCTTACCAACATTCATTCTACACACAAAAACAATTATTTCAATTTAATTTAACTTGGCTTGTTCATGCAGTCCAATAGTTGAGAGAGTTTCATCCCAAGACAGGTTACAAGACAAACAGAGCCAGTTATAGAAAGAAAATGTCTACATTAGTTGCCCAATAATGTAGACGGTTTAAGATGCAGAAGATTCAAAAGATGTAGCAGATTTGGTTCTTTTTTATAAAACTGTGGAAAAAAATTTGAATGGTGTTATTGTCATGTATTTTAGTTAGACATGGTTCTGCATCCTAAACAGAAACTTAAAGGGTTTAAATTGTGAAAATAATTCTCTGGATGAGATATCTAAAGAATCAGTGCAGGCAGAGTTAACACATTGTCTGAAGGAAACTTTCATTACTTTTTAAATTGCTTACAAGTAAAAAGGTTCGACTTTCAAGCACAACTACCTTCAGTCTGAGTGGCCACTCAGCTGAAAGGTTAAGAGGCACCGACTTAAAATCATTTCCTGATTCCAGTCAGACATATTATCAAGCTTTTACCCTTCATTTTTATTAATTGACTGATTGAGTTGATTTTAATTCCATATTCAACCTGTGGGGATTATGGTATTACTTCCTGCTTGTTTCTTGGGGTTGGGGGGGAAAGTTGGTAGTGGATTTTGAACAAAAAAAAAAAAGACATTTTTGAGTTAATTTCTGTTGTGAAATGTGGTGGAAATGTAGCAGACCAGAAACAGGGAAAAAAAAGACTTTATTATAACTTAATTTGATAACAGTTTTGTCAAACTGTATGAACTACTCAAACACGCATACTTTCTGTAGCACTGGTTTGGTGTCCAGATGGCAGGAAACTATTCTTTCAGAGCCAAAGCCAAGATTTTCAATGCCATTAGAGAGTTCATAAAATAAAAATAAACTTATTTCATGTGAGAATCTGACCACATTGCTGTGAGACTACAGGTATAAGAGAGACAAACAAAAATAACTAATCTCCTTTTAGTAGCTTCAGATATGTTTGAGATAAATCATGTTGCTGTCCTGAAATATGATGTAAAATCATTATAAAGTTGGAGAAATCCTAAAAAGTAAAGAAAAAGCTTTAGGCACTGCCAACACCAACTATCCTTCCTTCCTATTCATTTGCGCGACTTTCATTTTGTTAATTTGCATTAGCATCAGGTTAGAAAAAATAAATAAATAATTGCGGAAAAGAATTGTCTACGTTTTTAATTCAAAGAACAGTCTAATGTTTTTATGTTAAATGAGGTAATTATGGAAGCACTGAAGTTCATTTCCTTAACATTTTAGAGAATTCGACCAAGTCTCATTATGGCTGCCATTTAGCCACTTCCAGGTAATTTTGCTCATTTAGGAACTAATAACTGCTGTGAGCAAATGATGATTCATTCATACAATTTTCTCAACCTATTTTTTTTTCCTTTTTCTTCATCGTGGGGAAAATGCTGGAGCCTGTCCCAGCTGTCACCTGGCTGCTGTGAGGAGGTGTCAGTGGTTCATCCAGGCATGGCACCCGAAGTGAGGCTCTCCTTCGGTGGGGCACAACTAACATGTCTATTGTGACTCCCGTTTGATAAATTAATTCAAAGCAAATATCCTTGAAATAATGGAGAAACATTCCTGAATTTAATGCTGTGACTCAGGCATCATGTTGGGCTTTATAAATTCGGCAAAGTGCACAATATAGGCCAGTATTTGACAAGGAATCACTGAAAAACTGGTTTGAGGTGCAGATTATGTTTGATTTTTTTGTTTTGTTTTTTTGATTGCATGCTTCATTGTAAATCCTAGCATTATTCTGTCCAGAACTAGATGGACGAGATGCACAGGGAATGATTTCCAGTGGTCTGTGATTTGGGCAGTAGGGGAAAATGTTTAAGATTTCAACCGATCAGAAGTGGAAAACAAAGTGTAGAAATTATTGTGGGTTTGACCGTCCCGTTCCGTCCATAATCTGTCTTGGATTGATAACGAGAGATTTCACGCATCTGCAACTTTTGCAGATGCGTGAAATCTGCGAAATCTGGAACATCACTGAGGCATGTTCCACAGCATTTCACACGTGTGCATACACAGACTGGTTGATTTATTAATTGATTGATTACATTTGTACAAAGGTTTGCATCTTTGAAACATTCTTGTTGAAATTAGATTTTTTTAGTTAGTGAAGTTATGAACGCTCTCGTAAGCCACTGTATACTACAGTGAACTTTAATGAGTTTATTAAAACCCTGCGACATCAGCTATGGGACAAATGATTTAATGACTGAATCGTTATCCAAATGAGGGGGAATAAAACAGAACTGTTGTTTCCCATTTATTGTCATTTTATGCCTTAAAACTTAAAACCAACTTAAAATTACTTAAAACATTGTTTATTTGTTTCTTGGCTTTAGGTATTTTTTTATTACTCTGTTCTACAATAAGCACGTTTTCTTCTATTTCTAAAGATATTTTATTATAAATTATTGGTAAATCATCTGTACTGGTATAGTGTTTTTCCAAGTCCAGAGGATCTCAAAGTGCTTCTTCACACTACATTCAGTCATTCACCTGTACACACGCTCAGTTGTCTGAGAACTTCTGAAAAATAATTCAGGAAAATGTTTTTCACCTCATTTTAACTTTTTACAGCCTAAAAGTTGAGCAGTTTACGTGCTAAACACCCAATATGAAAAAACTCGTCCCCTTTATGTCCAAAAAAAGGTTATATGACAACCAAACCTGCAACGGTACAAAATGGCAAAGAAGCAAAATGACTGATAACCTGATGACCCCTTCATTTATAATAACTCAGATTTATTTGACTTATTACATTCTCTGCATTATTAATGTGCATCAATACATCACCTAAATCTGTGTTTCTCATTCCTGGTCCTCAGCACCCATCGTCCTTCATCTCTGTTCCAACATCACTGAGTCAAATGACTGCATTATCGCCTCCTCATGCCACCAAGTGCTACAGGAGTCTATTAATCATTTGTTCATTTAAGTCAGGTGTATGGCAGAAGGGCAACACCTAAAATATGCTGGAATAGTGGCTCAGTTGTAAAAAACCTTGAGCTAAATGTTGTCTGCTAACACTGATTTCAGTTTGTAGCTGTGGTGTATTTCTTAATCTTGAATGAAATTAAGACTTTAGATTTAAGTGTCAATCAGATCACCTTCTAGAGACCATGATGTTTAGCCATGTTGAACCACACATGGTTACTGTTGCTTTAAAAGTAGCAGAAACTGCTCCGATCCTGACAGACTTGCAGTATTTTTTCCAGCTGCAGTGTGAATGCCCAAAGCTCCAGCTCCTTCAGAAATGACCACCTGTGTGTTGTGTCATGTGGGCAAAAACAAACTGCCACTGTCCAAGACAAACAGCCAGGCAGACATGCTCTGAGGTTTAATTTAGAACAAACAGTTAACCTTACAAGATACATGCCTGTTACTGGAGAAAACCAAACAAACAGCAGTCGAGTGTTACACAGATGAAGAACAAAAGTGAAAATAATTTTAAAAATTAAATTAAAAAAAGACCTTGATACAAACCCTTCCTTTGGCAAAAGAAAAAGATCATAGCCTCCAGCTTTGTGACCCCTTTATATTTTTATTCATGAGTCATTTTAATTTTTAGGATTCCTTGGGCAATTTTAACTTAGATGAGGATATATTAATAAATCTTAAGTTACCAGTGAATAATGTCCGTACACTTTGTAAGATTGAATAAATTTCTTGCTGTATGAGTAGTTGTTGATTTGAAATGTCAACAGCCTGAAGCCAAGTTAAGACGTATACATGCTATTAGGATCATCACAGAGGGAAGTCAGTGAATTGTAAATTGAAACTGCCTTTGGCTCTAAATTTTTAAACCAGCAGATCTTTCTGTCAGAGCATTTAGGAAGCCTGATAAGCATGAATAGAAAATTAAATAACCCAATGAGTCAGTCATTACAGTATTTAGTGTGCTCTGAAGGCTTTGCACAAAATTTTTTTTTAAATAAAAAAAGCGCTCCACTGGAGCTGTATAAGAAATGTTCTCCCCCTTTTCCAGTTCTATGTTAATGAGAGGGCAGCAAGTTAAAGAAAGAAAACTTTTCTTTGAGTAAGACATTTTAGACCAGAGTAAGACCTGACTTGAGTGTTGCCTCAAGCAGGTTATCTCCGTTTTGTTCACAAATGACAACAGGATGGAACGTGAGATGAACAGGCAGATTGGGGCTTCGTCTGCGGTGATGTGGGCGCCACTCCAGGGTGTTGTGGTGAAGAAAGAGTCGAGCCAAGCAAAAACTCTCATCTGCGCTCTGACTCTTACTTGTGGTCATGAGATAAGGATTATAACTGAAGGAACAAGATACTGGATACGGAGCTGCCCGGCATCAGGGTGGAGTTAATCAACGTCCTTTACAAATTCTGACATATTATATCCCTAATGTTGGTCAAATTTTCTCCACTATATTTAGAGAAATATACATTTTTTTACACATTGTAATGTTATTACATTGTTTTAGTTGCCTAATGTAATAACATCAGGAAAGTTTAGATTTGCAGCGTTCTAAATCATGTGGCATCTGCTTCAATTCATAAAAAAAAAATAGGCTCTAATACACAGGTTTGCTCCACAAAGGTTCTTTAAAGCTTTGGCTAAAATAATAAAGATACTACATGTGTGTCTTTACAAATAGATGATAGAATAATAAATTGAGGATTTAGCCATTTACCATTTTTTTCATAGAATAATTTCACTGAATTTCCACAACAGAATGACACTGAAAAAATTGGTATCGCATGCATCACTGTTATAAACATTTCTGTAAAACTAAGCAACTATAAAAACAAAAACAGCTCAACTCACGGTCGCTGCGTACTTGTTATGTTAGAATGTGTCCGGCTCAGATTAATTGTGAGCCTCCCTGATGCCTAATTCTGGTTTTGCTGATAGCTGAAGAGAACAGAAATGTCATTGTTTAAACCACAAACATGCATTCAGCACATGGTGAACTTTATCTTTGAAAACATGAGTTAAATACTCCCAGACATATTAAGAACTTATCTAAGTTTTGCAGAATGCATCACCATAAGGAACTGTACACTCTGAAAAAAATCAGAACCCAGACAAAAGAAATCATAACTAAAAAAAATAAAAGAAACATTGCTACGTATAGAAAAATGTTCATAATCAGCTGTATTGTATTTAACGATGTCACTATCTGGAGAAAAGGGTATAACTGGTATATGGAGCTAAAACTATGGAAACTGAAAAGCTGATCTTTTTCAGAGAAACAGTTTTTCAAATATATATGCACACACACACACACACACACACACACACACACACACACACACACACACACACACACACACACACACACACACACACTTATTACTGCTATTGTCAAAAGACATTATTAAGGGAATTGTTAAAGAACTCCAAAACCATGAGTGTGAAGGACATGGCAATGAAAGGACTTGCATGTTCAATGCAACGTGGAAGTGAATGTGAAATTTCCTCTGCTTTATTTTTTTAAGTCTACTTTGATTAGCTGCATTAAAGCTATAATGCCACCAAAGTAAAGCATTTTCCAAATGGCATTTAAACTCACTAGTTTCAGTGAAGATGATCTGTAAATACTGGAACAAATTAATTTAATAAAAACAACCTGATACCAATGATACCAATGGTTCACGGTTAGCAGGAGTAAACCATGTTGAACTATGCTGATGTTCTTAAATCAATTAATTAATCATAAACCCTTTTTCTAACCCTAAAATCAGTCTGAATGAGAATATATTTACTGAGTGAGGGAAAGCTTTTGATTGGGTCCCTAGTTCTGTCTTACCGCACAACCGGTGGTTTGGAAATGTGCCAAATGGGCAGTTGCCCAGGGCAGCATTAGCATCAGATAAAAAAGGTGCAACTTATTAAGCAACAGAAAACCCTAAACAGGTTTCCTGAGTGAGGTGGGGGGGTGGGGGGGGTCAGCTGATTGGTATTCAACTGCCCTCTCTTTCCTGATGAGTCATCAAACGGCGCTAATCAATCAACTTGAAATAAAAACACAGATTTGTCATGTTAAATAGTGAATAGAAAAAAAATGTATTATGCTATGGCTCATCTAAATTTGACTGTTCGGCTTTCATACACATTTGTGGGAAACACGGTGAATAAACATCATTGTGGTACTTTGATAAAGCCATCGTCAATGATAGAGCTGACAAGATATTCCATATGGACACAATTTATTTATGCTTCATTAAAACATGTCTCATAACTACTTTCCATTTCAGCATAATGAAGTTAATGATCTTGCCAACTATACTTCAAAAGAGCTGCTGTTGAGGTGAGATTGCTATTTAGGAAACAGGAAAGATGGACCTCGCAAGGGACCCAACGAAAAGGTGACATAAATACCTAAATGTTTCTCGTATGTGGCAGAGCTATAACGTTCCACATCCCCTGCTGATATTACTGCTTTGATAAAAAAAAATAAAAAATTGAGTTATATTTCTTAGTTTTATACAAATGCTAATTAGACAAAGAATGACAATATGCTAATTGCAAACTCAACCTTAGACACATGCATCCTGAGGGAATATTAGCGCTTGAGGTAAACATGTGTACTAAAGCCTTAAAGTGACTTAGTGTGGAAACTGGGTGACAACAAGATGCCACTTTTTTCATCGGTTCTCCGGGCAATGAAACCTCACTAAGGTTACGTAGTGAAGTTACGTCAGGTTAAAGCTGCTTTTGGAGAACTTAGTTACCAACTAATGTTACTCACCTACATAGTAAAAATGCCTACATAGTTACTCACCTACATAGTGTTAAATTAACACCTGCTGACTTGGACACTAAAGTGTCTATATGTGTCCAAGTCACATATGTGTGATCAACACTACACTGGTGTTACTTTTAATATATTTTAACACCAGCACCGTTGTAAATGTTAATGTGACACTTTGTATTGCTGAATTCAACACCTGCTGACTTGGACACATATAGACACTTTTGGGTGTTAATTTAACACTGGCGTTTTTACTGTGTAGTAGCCTTATTTAGTATCAGGCTACTTTCGGAGAACTCCTGCAAAAAGTGTCATCTTGTGGTCACCCAGTTTCCACAACAGCAATTTAGTTAAAGGTTAAAGTGAATAACTTTAGCTTTATTCACAGCAAATGAGTTGATGTTTCCACCACAGCAATTCACTTTAAGGTTAAAGTGATTTTCTGTCGTGGAAACTGGGTGACCACAAGCTGACGTTTAGTGCAGAAGTTCTCCAAAAAGTAACCTTTGTCCTTTCCAAATTGCACAAAAGAATGTTGGTTGCATTTAGTCATTAGGAGTTGCTAGGTATGCTGTACGTTGTGTCAGACATATAAGGCCTTCCTAAGAGGTGGATCCTTACACATGAACCACGTCTTTTAGAACAACATCAATTAACTCGCTTTCTTCCTCAACTCCAGCAAGACTCAAACTTGGTTTCTTATGTTCCAGGTTCTGTGACATACTGATGGTTACCAATTTGCAAACTTTTATTGAAAATCTTTAAAGCAGTGGTCTCAAACTGCAGTCTTTGAGTGCCGGAGTCCTGCAACTTTTATATGCGTCCTTTGTTCTACACACTTAAATGAAATGGTGCAACTGCCTCATGATAAGAACAGCCAAGCTCTACAGAACCTTTGCTAATGAGCTTACCTTGGAGCCAGGTGTGCTGAAGACGAGACGCATGTGAAAGTTGCAGGAGCCTCTTAGGACCGTAGTTTGAGACCACTGCTTTACGGGAAAGGTTCTACAGTAACCTGTAATATGACTTTGTCATATTTCAAATTATGTTGCTAACAATAATCCAGAAGCATCGCAATATCACTGTTTCACTTGTACCACACGCAAGCACTTTAAAACCATAAAATATTTGCTTGCTTATTTTATGGGTCAGCGATCCAGACGTTGCAGTGACTCTGATTCAAACTATAGTGACTACTTTCCTCCAAAAGGGGGCACAAGTGTCAAGCAACCTGACGTTTGAATCTGCCTAGTTATATTAAGTAAATATGAATATATACTTTGAGGAAGCTTGTTTGTCAGAATAAAAGTGCCTTTGAAAATAAACAACCTTTAAGCAGGTCGTGGACATATGTTTCATTTCACTTACTCTTGGATAATAACATTTTTAATTTTAGTCTTTTTTGGACTGACATTTTAATCTCGTCTTATTTTCATGATAATTAAAAGTAGAGGTTTGACAACGCAGTCTGTGTAATTAATCTATATGATGTGTTTCACTTTGGAATAACCAAACTTATATTCTAATTTATTAAACCTGGATTTTGAAGGGTGGAACGGGTGAATGTGATGTCATCGTAAATTAGAATAAAATGAATTCATAGCATCGTTTGCTTCTTCTTTTGAAAGTGAGATTCCTTGTTAGGGTCACTTTAATTCAAATTTAAATGCATCACCTGCCTCAAAATGTTCACATTTGCTTGTTATTTATAGGTTGTGCAGACCCCAAAAAACAAACAAAAACGGAAACATGACAAGTCGCAAAGGAGACATCAAGAAGTCGACATTGATGACAGGAGACACCTTTCAATTCATATTTATGACTTTCTTTGCATAAATCTGGAAATCATTGAAATGATGATGGCATTACGCCATTGTTTGACCAACATGTTATCCTGGCACCAAGAGCCTCACAAACTGTTTTATTACCAAAACACATCAGACGTTGCTTTCCTTGTCAAACTGAACTAAAAAAATAAAATGGCCGAGGAACATTATTCATATGTGTCGGTTTGATTTATAGACATGAATGGTGCATTTATTTTGCAATAGCACAAATATTCCATTATCCATGTGCTTCTGCTGCTCACTCCAAAAGGCAACCTTTGACAGGCCATTGTGATACATTCCCAAGTTTACACAGCAGTGGAGAACCGCAAAAATCACTTTTCCCTCCACATACGAGAGCCACCGCTGTGGTCAGGGACTCTGACAATGCTCTGTAGGCCAATTATGTCCCTGCTGCTCTTTTTCCTCCTTGTCAAATTGAACCTCCAAATGTATTCATGAAGTCTCTCCATGGAATCCAATCCCAACACTTTCTGCATGTAAAAATAGACACATCGACAGGAGGAGTTTCGCAAAAAAAAAAAATTGTACGTTTCCAATTTGCATTCATAATATGATGTTCTGCTCTGTGGTTGCATTGTACAGTAGTGCTGTACATTTTATGCGTCTCTTCGCGCTACGCCTTCAGTCACAGGAGTTTCTGTTTTTGCCATGGATACCCTGTTAGAACGAAGGATGTAATAAACGTTGGAGAAGCCGATTGTGTTGATTGACTGCGTGTTTAGATTGTCCTTCAAAGTCCCTATTGAGTTTTTCCATGCAGTCAAATGACTTTATTTTCAGAGACTGTGACAGAAATGATAACTCTTTCATTAGACGACAAAAGAGGTTTTCAGCCTTCATCTCTTCCAAGTAAAATGATAAGCATTCTCCATAGGAAGCCATGGACTTTAACCTTCCAGTTTCCTTCCATTGTCGGAAATATAAAATTATTTGTTCACAAGTCTTCACTGAAGAAAAACCCAGAACAGAAGTGTAATCTGCTTTCCTTTGTAAATGACGGAGATGAACATACTCTGCTTTCTTTGCATGTCTACAACAGACCATTCTCTTTGTTTGTGGAACCATTTAATTGGTTGGTGAAAATAATGCCAATTCTCTCCAGGAAGGACTTTTTGATGTAGTAATCAATGACTTCATTGATACTGGATAACTGTAATGCACTTTATTTGGGGGTTACCATGCAGCATTTTGGGGGATGTAGGAAGTTTTTTTAGGCGTCAGCACATAGTATTTAAACAGTTACACAACATGTAACTGTTTAGAACCTCAGTTATTTATCTGAAAATGTAATTGTAAATCCGTAACTGAAGTTGGGTTGTGGTGTACGTCAGGCGTCTGCCCTTTGACCCTTTCTGGTCTAATTTACATAGCTCTTATTGTCCAGCCTGTTTACAACATCTGTGCAATTTACATATGAAACCTACAGAGCAGCCGTCCCTTTCTGATATTTGCCAATCATTGAATTGTGCATAAATCCAAAGTTTTCTGGTGTAAGACTGTTTTCCTTTCCACTGCCACTACATGTATGCTCGATTTGAGAGATAGCTGTAAAGTTATTGACTCAATGCAGTCAACTGTCAGCTTTTGCTGCAAGCTTGTTCAGGAGAAGATATTGCAAAGTCATTCACTTGAATGCAGTTTTCTTTGCTTCCTAGGATAGATAACCTTTCACAAACCGGAATAATAAACTGACATGAATGTGGTAATTTATTAGTCGGACTGAACTGGTATGTATGCAAGTGATTTAATTTGTCTTTATGTTATAGTATCGAGTTATTCATATTATTTTGAATCTTTTGGATATTTCTCAGTGGGTCGAAATTCAACTGCTTGCTGGAGGCGTGAACTCTGTTTTAGTTTTAAATGACTGAATCTGATTTTACCCAGTTTCTTAGGTTTGGCCATGATATGCGTAATGTTCAAACTCAGAGGTGAAGGAGCTCATGCAACGAAGCTAACCAAAAATTGCGCACCGGACAAAACTGTCCCCCACTGCAAAGAAGGAATGCAAAGGTGAGCGATAGCTTTACCATTTCTTACATTAAACTTGCTCCGGCTTTCGTTGTTCAATATTTGGATGGCTTTGTTCAATCCAGACCAGGAAATCAATGGCCTAGTTAGACATTTTCTTAATAAAGTGCCTTGAGACTGCATTTGTTCTGAATTGCTTAAATGCAATTAAAACTGAATTAACACCAAGTTTAACTTTATTAGATCAGCAATGATAATTTGTTGATCATTTCAAAACTTTGCTATCTATAAAGTAACACAACCTAAAGGTTCCTGGTAACCAAGGAGTGATATTCAGTTCATCCTCAAGTAAAAACGAATGTGCTTTATGTAAACAACCGATGCACATTGTTGTTGTTGCAAAACTAGAGCATACAGTTGTCAGAAGAACTCTCGCAATGGGCATGACTCCTATATTTATGGCATTTAATGAATATGAGCTTTTTTTCATGATGCAATAACTACCCACATACATTGCATTCATTCCCCATCCGTCCGTCTGCTACCCATATGTCAGAATATAAAATCTGAGCTGTTGCAAAATGTCAGCTAGCAGGTTACAGCTCAATCAAGCCTTATGAAAACATGACATCCACTATGGCAGTGTTTTATTATACGTGTCCCTGCGCAGCCACACACACGTTTGCCTGCGGCTCTCTCACGTGCAAACACCCAGTCAAACCTCCCTGTCATCGGTGTTAGTAACTCATACATAAACATGAATTACGATAAACAGAACCGCTGTTGGTGAGACGTTTAAACAGGGAGTCGGGCAGGCTGACAGGCTCACCGTCAGGGGCCAACACCAAACACAGGGGAGAAGATATGCAGGCATCACACTTCGAAAATGTCAACATTCAATCTGAGTGTGCGTCCTTTATCCGGTACGTTGCCGTCCATACACAGTGAAAACATTTGGTTTTACAATCATTTAGGCAAAAGTTTATTCATTTACCCGTCTATTTTTTGTGTGTGGCTCCTGCAGGTTAATAATTATGTTCTGCTGCATGTGCCTGTGTGCTGACCTCTCTGGCAGAGACCAGGGTGTTTAGTATTCCAGTCTGAAGCCGACTTTCTGTGGCCAATCATCTCACAGTTCTACGCTTTCAACACACACACAGACACACACACACAGATATAAATGGTATCATGCTGCTACATAATTTCCTTGCAAGTTCAAAGGCAGAGTTAATCAACGCTGATCAATGTTCATTTTATAGCCGCAAAGATAAAATGATAATGCTATACATAATATTACCCAAAGATTAGAAGCTTTTTGTCATTTAAAAGATAGCGTCACTGTGCTGATTAAGTCTGTCAAAGTTCCTGACCCAGAGAGAGCCTGGAGGAAAATAGGTTCTCAAATTACCTCAGTGGGATGTGTACTGGAGAGGAAACCTGGTGTTATCGTAGTTCAGCAGCGCCGGGGTCATGATATGGTAGACTCTGTGGTAATTGTTGCTATAATATTCCTCTTGTTTTCAATAAAGGTAATTAAGCGGAATCCGTTTAGGTTTTACGTAATATTCTTTTGTGCTATTTTATAGCTGCGTTACTTTACTATGGTGTAAAACGATGTGCAGTGTTAGGTTAAGAGTGCTACATTTTTTTTTACAAATAATCTTCTACTTAGATATATTGTAAAACATGTTTAAAATCATGTCACTTAAATCTTCTGGAAACAAACATAACAAACTGGAGGAGACAAAAATCCCATGATGCCACAATGGAAATCAAAATTCAATTTCAGGGATAAACGTGAAATGAGAATCCTATTGATTTTTATTTTGACATAATTCTGTGCGTTTAAATTAGTAATTTCAAGCAATAATTCTTTTTTCTTATTTATATGATTCACTCTGGATTCACAATTGGTTGAATCAATATTCCTCAACTTAAATGCTAATGTTTTGAGGGATGCATCTCCAGGATAGGATCTCCCTGTGGCCACACCTAAATGTTCTATCAAAGAACATTGCAATTAAGATGAAGCATCAACAACATCACATTTCCTGTTTTTATCACTTTCATTCATTTCTTGTCTTATTTGGTACAGGAAAACCTGGATGCAGAGAGGAAAAAGGCAGATGTGCGAGGAAACAATTACTTAATGGAGGTTGAATTCAGGAAAAACAAACAGGAAGGAAAATAGGACAGACAGGAACCAGCATGAGCACAAAGGAAGGACATAAAGATTGTGGAATCATTGGTGTCATCATTTATTTGTGACTCAGTGAATATGTCATATTTATTTTTCTCTTTTTTTTACTATGGACCTTTTTGTGTATAAAGATTGCTTGATTGACAAACCAGAGTGAATGAAAACTGTATGCCTAAATAATGAGGACACAAGAAAACACATGGAGAATCCAGGTGAGTCCAATTATGCAAAATGCATGGCAGCTGTGTGGGAAGCAAGACTAAGAAGCTGGGAGGAAGGTGTGAACAAAAATACTGAATATATCACTAAAACAACTGGATCCCAAGAAAGCATGGCTAAATATCAAAAGAACACTAATCATACAAAACAAAACAAAATCAGATTCCAAAACTCTGATAAAACCAAATTCAAAATCTACAGATTTAAATCTTACAATGCAAGTTTTGGGGGTAAAGTTACTTAATTTGTTAGAACATGCAATAGAAAATATCTCCACCGAATAGAAAACAATACTTGCATCTAGTGGAAAAATCTTTTTAATTGGATTTCCACACCATCTAAGGAAAACAAAGCCAAACATGCAATTGCAATAGCAGTGTATGTTTTTAACGAATCAATTTTTATTAAAAGTTAGCAGCACAAAAGACTTGGAAGCAATACAGGGTGTTTTGTTTCTTTTATAAGAGAAGGGCGGGAGGCTATAAAAAGCAAAAAATAAAAACATGACAGATTAAGGCTCAAGATACAAAAACCTGGATTAACTACATGCCATTTGCATAAGCAAAAGCAATAATATGCAGAATAAAATGGAAAGATAAACCCCCTCATCTATTTATTCTAATTATGTTGTGTTTGCAGCTAGAGAGAGATCAATTTCAACCTTCATAACTTTTGTTATAACTTCATGTTGTTGATATAAATTGACTTCGACAGGCTTGAATAGAAGCTTATAAATAAAATTTATTTTTATTAGACTATGTGCAAATGGCTCTACTGAGTCTGCAGGTTTCCCATTTGTTTTGCAATTCCACTATTGAATTTGTATTATTATAATTTTTTGGTGATAGCCCAAATGAGCACTACATTAAACTGCAACTACAATCAAGTATAATCAGAAGATAAAACGACAAGAGATAGATTATTTCCAACGTGATTCACCAGTGTAGAAATATACTAAATGGTAGTAGCAATGAAGTTGTCGAAAAAAGATGATTGCCTTGTCTTGTGAATTGCCTCCATAAGACTTTTAAAAATTGTTTTCCCAATGTGAACATGTAAAAAAATGAAAAAAAATATAAAATGTGGATAGTGTGCACTGGATATCAAGGGTTTAGAAATATTGACAGAAACTTACCATCACTTCTTGCTTATTAAACCACAACAGTGGAGTTGTTCCACATATGTGTGATTTTTGTTAAACAGGCTGAAGAGTATCAAAGATATATCAGAATCACTTGCGTGCTTTGGGATAGTCTTCAGCCCAACACCCATTTAATCCCATAAACCTTGCAGGCAGATTTTTGTAGACACAATACATATTTTTTAAAATGTGTATGAAGGATTTCTTATAGCGCAGTATGCACACACTGTGTGTGTAGAGAGAAATATCTACTCACCTCAGTATACCAAATCCTTGGAGAGACTGAAATGGCAGGAGACCTGGCCTGATTTTTTATTAATTCAGGTAATAATTTCACTTGAGACACTCAGACTGTATTTAGCGTGCAACTTTCACACTGATAATGTCTGGAAAATGACAGAGATTTCACAACAAAAAGCCTCGTATGCTGACCCAACACAGAAGCACCCAATTAACAGTAAAGTTCACAATCACTGATATTTCGCCACAATTATGTTCTACTCATTTTGGCAAGTTTTGAAAAAAAATGTGGGACAACAGCTTATGAATAAACCTGAAAAGAGTGATTGTGTACATTGAAATGAATTGAAATTGAACATTTACAGGTGGAAATTCACAATAGGAATACGTTTACACTAAGTCGTACCAAATATGTTTAAAGACTCCAAGCTGATCACACAAAAACTTTTGACTTTGTGGATCAGCAGTTTAAAACAACTTCAGTAATTTAATTTAAAAGGAATTACATTTATGAAACATGTTCTTACACTGCCATTCCTTTCTGCCTAAATAAAAATACAAAATAAGGATAAATATTGTATCAAGAGACGATAAAAGGTGCAGGTGGCATCAAACAGAAATAGATTAAAACATTTATGTAGTGGCTTCATTTAGAAACCACAGTGGGAGGTTAGCAGGCTTAAGATTCAGGCTTCAAAAATCCTTTATGAGCATCTTGATAATACAAAGATGTAGAAAGAAATACTAGGTTTATAACACACTCTACGTTTTTATGAAATACTTACATTCTTCTTCATCTAGAGCCCACGTCGAAATAAAACACACATTGTCCTTTTTGAGAATGTTTGTTATAACTTTTATTATTTATTATTATCATAATCGTCATCACTATTCTTCAAGTTTAGCTGTGTAACAAACTTTTCTTGGCTGTCAAAATATGTTGCTGAAATATCATGTTTGCATGACACAAAACTAAAAAAAAAACAGTAACATACAGAAAGGTAGCAGAATAAAATAACATGAGAGAAAACATAACCTAAAAATAAACAAACAACCTTCCCTACAAAAGCCATTCAACATAGAAGAGACAAACTCCTAAGATAACAAACAGATTAAACATAAACAAGTACTGTGTGTGAGTGTGCGTGTGTATTGTCAGCCAGTATTAAACTAGCCTTAGTTAACACTGTTCACCCCAAAATCTACGCTCACTATGTACCTATGTGTGTATGTGTGTTGTCCCTTCCTTGGCAATAAGAACATAATAAATGGAGTGCAAGCAACAGCATCAATTCCTAGAACACATTCTGACCAAGACAAAACATGTGATAAGGCCTCCCAATGTAAACGCTGATTCAAAATGCCATTAAACCAAAAAGCATATAGTCGTCACTGAAGTAAAACAAGACCATGTATTCTCCAAACCCCAACTTTTCTTATATATAAAAGTGTGTGTATTTTTTTAATGTATTTATTTTTTAGCATATTTGCATAATCGTTACCATGATCGAAAAGTGAAAATCCCAACATTCATGAAGACACAAGTGTATTTATGGTTTAGTACAGTTTCCTTAAATGGGTGAGACATTGTCAAAAAGCGGGTGAGAAAACAAAAACGCATCGTCAAATGGGACCGGATTTCAGAGAGCTGTAACAAACTCAAAAGTGCGCAAGAATAAAGTTTTTGATATCAAGGCTGTTGTTTTTTGCTTTCAACTTAATAACAGAAAATATTTTCCTTCAAAAGTTAAGACACTGAAACATCATGACATAAAAAAAAAATAAAATAAAATTTGGCCCCCAGCCTATTGAGAAATTCCTCTGGTTCATCAAAATAACTTTTCACACCGGAATTAGCTAAAACAATTCAGACACCCCTTTCTTCAGTCCCCTAGAAATGTTTCTAAGAAGTCCATAAAACATAATAATACAGGGGAGAACTTATGTTGTATTCCCGTTTAATGTTAGCTCTCTTGATATGAACCGTCTTGAAATTCATGACAAAACCCAGCAAATATCTTTGAACCAACCAGAGCCATGTTGAAGTCAACTGTACAGCTTAAATTAGTTTGATAGGTCAGCATTTAAACTCTTGAGTAGCTATTACTGTGTTCAAATTGTCCACTCTTTCACTACAGAGTTCATTTTAAACTTTAACATTTTAAAATAGGCATTAATGGAGAGCCGCGTGGCGTAGGTGTAGATCTTGCACCTCATAGATGAACGCTATTAATTCCCACAGGAACCTTTGCTGCAGATCTGCCCCTTTCCTTTCATCTCTCCCATGAGCTCCATCCGTCTAAGCTGTTAACTATGTAAGAGTTTGTGTTTGGTTTAAGGGAATTTTTAATAATACTGTTGTATTTTTGTATAGATTGTGGCATATTTTATTTATTACCATTAGTTCTTATTTATTGCTTTGTGATATTGCTAAGTTTTTAGTTTCACAGGGGGATGGCGAGAAACCTAATTTGAATTCCTTGTATGTCAGGTACACATGATGAATTGACAATAAAGAAGACTTTGACTTTAATGGCCGTTTCCCGTCAAAACACTGCAGGACCAGTCAGCAGCTTATAAATAAAACAAACACAAAAATACCTATGATTATGGTGTGGTCTAAACAAATAATTTTTAATCTAATACTAATGTTCACCTACATTGTTGCATACCATAACATTAGCTTCACACTAATAACATGTACAGTAACGGCTGGATCAACCAACATTAGGGTACTAACAATATCAGTTGGGTAAACATTAATGTTAGTATGCTAGCACCAAGGGTTATCTCAATACTATTGTTGCCCAGCTAACGCTAATGGTCATGTTAGCACTAGACTGCTATCGCTCATGAGTCTAGCATACAGTAAGGATGCAATCACTAAAAATGTGCTTAATGCTATCTATAGCGAGCTCAGTGCTAAAACCCACAACCTAATTACTCTGGTGTTCAGACTTGTTTAAGGTGCAACTAGATGCTCTTTGAAAGCAAAACTCCTCCCCTGACAAATATTGAAAAATTCCAGAAGTGGGCGGTGTGGAGAGACCCTGAAGGGAACAGCCAAGCGGACGGGGGTTGAGCAGAGCTGAGGTTCGGATGAAAGATGCACTGCTGCCTTCTCGCAACTAGCAGCGAAACTAGCTTCTTTTTCTTAGTTATTGGGACCTTTTCTGACTAAACAGAGCTGTGCTGCCATACGCCCGTCCTGCGTCCTAAGCACTGCGGTCAGTCTTGCACAGTCGTACTGCAGCATACCACAACCAGTAGTCGGCGAAGAAAGACCACTCTGTGCCCACAGTTGTTGAATTTTGGAGATAAATATCTGTACAATAAGTTAGTAATAATAAAGACCATAGATACTATTTTGTACATTTGAACCAACAGGTGCAAATAAAAATAAAATGTCTGTAATGTATTGATTGAATATCTGTCTGTCAATGAGGGTATAAAATATTCATGAGATGGGTATGAACTGAGGTGTGATCTCATCAGGTACAAAACAACCAAAGCTTCAAAGGCATCAAATCTTGACTCTTCCAGATACATTTAGTACGAGTTTGTCAGTAAATGAGTGAACATTTTGAAGACAGTGCAAGACTCTGATTCAAAACTTTGAGAAACCTGTTCACCATGCTTTGTAAATCACTGAAAACGCAGGACGCTGAGAGAAGGCCGGCTATAGAAAGGACAATAAGGAGAGGACTGAGGTGTACTGTTGCACCTAGATTCAAATCAGCATGTGAAATCAATGCATTGATGCTGAAATACAGTCAAAGGAAAAACCAAGAAAACATTTCTATCAGCTACTGTACGTCCCATTTTCTCCCACAAATTCTTCAGATGCTCCTATCCTTCCATCTCAGCCAACATCCTTCCATCCACTCCATTGTTGTTTTAAAAAAACAGTGCATTGTTTGTTTTGTTTTGCTACAAAAACAGATGTAAACATTCTTTATGTACTAGAAGCCCCTTAACAGATCAAAAGTTTTAAAGTTCATAAAAAAAAATTAAATAAAATAACAGGACAAAATATTGCCAAAAATAATGGCAATAAAGTTTGAATGATAAGTTTGCTGAACATCCCCAGACATTGCATATTGGGTAAGATTTTTAGAAAAAGTAAATTTAAACGACACAGTTAATGGATATCATGCGTCTTTCTTTGAAATAAGGACAAAAGAATAAAAAAACAGCCAACTCCTTAACCTACACTTCAACTACTTCGGTAATTATATTGCACAAACAACCTGCAGCTTTATTTGGGAATCTTTTGAGAAATATATAGCTGGTTTGTCAGTTTAAATGAATCTACTTATATATTAATGATTAAACAGATCTACTGAATGTAAAGGTTTATCAATGTTTTTTTTATTCTGCACCATAATTGAATCACATTTTACTTCTCTTCAAAATTATGTTCAATTTCTCAGTTTCAACATGAAATTCAATGTTGGTCCCAATTTCAAAACAGTTTTATTGGAGGTACCGTATCTAGTCGTATTATTATTTAGCAAATTATATCAATTACACAATATGTAATGCCTCGACTGAAGACCAAAGCACTTGTAGTCTGTTCTTTGAGATATATGGCTCATAATTTCTAAAAGGTAGTGTGCATACATGAAAAATAAGCTGACAAGTTTGATAATACAGTAACCATAGAGAAGCATGGTTCCTTCTTTGGAGACTAAAAATGAAAAGTTTGATCAGTTATTGCATGATGCCTAATATCAGTCATGTGTTTATACAAACTCGTCTTCTTACACAAAACTTGTATTTTTAAAGGATAGCCGTGGGCCAGTAAGAGATTCGCTTGACTGGACGACCTTGAGTAAAAATATTATGAATTCAGTACTATAACCCCATCGCTTGAAAATCTGAAGTCTTAATTTTATGGAACGTATTATAATAATATGCATTGTCAGTTTCAGGCTAAAATACCAGACATCATCATACTGTTATAAGAAATATTGATTTATTATATTTATTTTCTGAAGTATTTATTTGAACCAGCAATGCCAACTGTAAATTTGAGTAGGAGGATTTATTAGTTTTATTTTCTGGATTCTTTATTTGAACCTGTGATGCTAATTGTACATTTAAATAGAAGGAGGGAGAAAAAAAGCACAACTACTTTGAGAGTAAGTAAATTATCTGACTTCATAATTTAGACTAAAACACATCTGACTGACAAAAGGGGGAAGAAGGTGTTGTGGTATTTTGAATTGATATGCATGAAGGAAACCCCACACCGTCTTTGCCTGTGGGAACTGCGAGAACAAAACTGCGGCATTTAGATTCTGTAGCATTCCTTGAAACAGGAACATGAGAATTATGGAGAAGATCAATGTATCAATGTCTTTTTAAAAAATGTATAGTTAGCAGGCACCAAGTGGGTATTTTTTTTTCTTTCACATCTTTTGAATAAATATAAAAAATAGTTATTTCCTGATTCTTATCTTGTTCCTCTCTCTCTTTGATATCCAGCGAAGGGTTTTCTCTTTTCTTTTGTTTTCTAGCATCTAAGGCAGCGAGGCTAAAGAAGTCTCTATCGGTTTTGAGAACAGGTAAGATAACCAACATCTCTTGCAAATAATTGAGGGGTCTCGGAGAAAAAGAAACAAAAAAAAAAGAAAAAAAATACCTTTGAGAACTTTGTCTTAGCTTCAGGATTTAAAATCTAATTACACATCTTTTCTTATGAAGGTTTTCTGTAATATTTACGGGAAAAAAGTAACAGTTTTCATCCATTATAAAGGCAACAGATGTTCCAAAATTATGAAGATGCTATAATGTGCTACATAAAGGTAATGTTTTTTTTTTTTTTTTACTCTGAGCAATAAGACATAAAACACTGTAGGCAAGAATCTCTTAAGACTAGTTTATACAGTTAACCCAAAAAAGTTGATCAGTTTGATAAAATGTTGGGTTTTGCTCCCTAATATCAGAAGTCTCTCTAATACACTCAGTAACTTAAACACATGTAGACATTAAGAAAAGTTATAACCTAAAAAAACAAACAAACAAAAAAACACTTTGGCCTATTGCCAAACAAAACACCAACACACAATAAGAACATATATAGGAAGAACCAAAGAAAACAAGACGTAACATGCTAAAAACACTTATCTCACCAAGCCTTTGATGTGTACAAATGATGTGTCACATGCTGTGATGAAGGCAGGTTGGTGTGCACATGTGACCCCTGAGGACTAAGAAACTGAGCATTAGCATTCATTGTGTTTACATCATCGTTTAGGGACGGAAAGCCTTCTACCCTCACACACACACACTGTAAATGCAGTAAAACAAACGCACATGTGCGCACGCAACCCCCTCCTCTGCTGTACCAGTTTTTTTTTGTTAGACGGCTTTTATCAACGTAACAAATCTCATTGAAGACACAAAAACAGGAAAAAAAAGAACTAAAATAGACTAATTTTTATAGTACCATTTCCTTTAAAAAGCATTTTTTGTTTTACCTTTACAAAACGACAAATAAGAAAATGTAGCAAATTGCATTTTCGATTAATGACGCCATCATGGTTCTTCTTCTTATTTCCATTATTATTATTCATATCATTAATATAAATGTCAAGCAGGTTAATAAATGGTTGTTCTATTTAGGCAGGCAGCCAGGCACATAGCTAGTATCATGGCACAGTGGAAAGTAAAAAATAAAGTCTTTTAGTTTGTTTTATTTTTTTCATCCAAACAGATGAAGATTTAGACCAGTTTTAACAGTTTGACCTGGATTCAAGCACTTGCAAAAAGGGGTTAGGACTAGTTTTCAGCCACCGTGTAGATTTTGCATTGATCCAGGATCAGTTTGAGAAACAGCATGGGATAAAGTGAAGGAAACTGGTCAATTTCGTACCAACTGAACCGCAGATAAGCCCTAGCTGGTTTCAAGCAAACCAGTTTGAAAATACTCAAAAGAAAGTGTTTTATTTTTTTTTTTTTGGTTTTTGAGATCCACTTGAGAGGAAATATAAACATGTTCTGGGCAAAAGCGCAACAGTTCTCACCAGATCACATCTGGCTGTTCTGAAATAAAAAGGGTAAATGCAGCAGATGAAATCAGCGCAGCAAAGTTCAAGTGTTATACTTCGAGTTGTTTTTTGCTCCTGTTTGATGGCTATGTTAGTCCAGCCTCCGATCCTCCTATGTGAATGCGAACAGATCGGCTGTTTCTGAAAAGTGATTTCAGCTGGATGCCAGCACCCTGTTGACTCCCTGCCACAAATCTGTCAGATAAGCCATAACTCACCGGAGGATTCAGGCCGTTTCTCCCCTTGCCCAGCCGTAGTTCACCTGGGTCCTGCAATATATTTCTCTGAGCCTTTGACAGAGGGAGTGCTTTTTAAGGTATGCCCATTAGGAAATGAGCAAACCTTCAGGAACATGGAGCCTAATACTCCAATAACACGTTATTAATGTTTTGCGAGTCATTTAATTTCCATCCGTGAGCCCATCTAACTTTGCAGACTCTGCCACAGTTGTTATCTCCGGGGATTTCTGATCATCCAACGCCGTTTGCCCACATAATTCCTTACTTCTTTCTTGCTCTTCTTCAACTTCTTGTATACTTCCACTGTCTGTATCTTCCTTTTCTTGGCCATCGTGATCTGTACTCATGACTTCATCATCTTCGCTTGTGATCCCTCCATCTTTCGGCGCAGGCGTCGGACTTCGACACTCCGGCGCTGCCATTACATGGAGACTTTTGCCGTCTGGTGTGTGATCCTTCTGCTGCGGCGGCGCCAGCGTTTTGTGTAAGCCCCTCTGTATGTGCGTGGTGAAGTCATAGCGGTCCGCGCATACGTGGAGGCAAAACCCGCACTGGTATGGTTCCTTGTCGCCATGGCAGCTCATGTGCAGGGCGTACATGACCTCGTCCAGGAAGTAGATGCCGCAGTGAGTGCAGCGGTTGGCGAGGTCGTCCTGCGTGGCTGCGTCTGCCTTCGAGCAGTTCGACACGACGCTCGACTCGCGTTTTCCTTCCTCCGCCATCTCTTCGCGCTCCTTCTCACCTTTCCAGTTTCCCATCGAGGTCTCAATTTGGGGCGACTCCTTCCTTTTTCTTTCTGAACCGTTCGACACATACGTATTTGCGCTGCTCGTATCTCGTTGCCTTATCGCGAGATCCAAAGGGGTGTCGTTCTCCGGTGACGCAGAGGATAACGTTTGGGCGTGTTGAGGAGGCGGAGGAGGGTAGTGAGAAGGGGCTGGAGGAGGCGGCAGAGGGGAGTAAGGGGAAGCACAGTAAGGCACCGTGTAGCTTTGCTGGTGATACTGTACAGGGGTCACCATGGTTCCGAGATGATGGGCGTTATTTCCAATCCCACTGGGGCTACTCAGATTACTGATGCTACCAGGGACCCCAGAGGTGGCTGCCATCTTATACTTGGTCCAAAATCTGAGCCAATCAGATTCAGGTGTCAAATCAGGTGACAGGGTCAATGGAAGAGGTAATGGCAAAAGTGGATATTGATATTTTTCAATTGGCGAACCTGGAGGAGAGTAGCTAGAGGGTTTAGACGGACGCATGTACTTTTCAATCGGGCTTCCCCTCTCTGATCCCCCTCCTTTCCCCACTTCTAGCTTTGACGTTAATCCCCCGTCTGTGATGCCTCCGTTGCTCTCGGCCAATCCTATGGTTGGGGTAGGATGCGAGGGAAGGAGGAGGGGAGGCATGCGCCTGTGGATCTCAAGAGTCTGATTGGCTAAGAAGGCTTGAGTGGACCGCGGGGAGCGTGAGCGCGGGGAAGGCTGCTGGCTTTTCACTGACGGGCAGCTCCTGGTGTCCATCTCCTCACCGTTCAGGCGCTCCTCGCTGGTGATTCGCTGCTGTTTTGGGGCCGGGTTCTCGGATGACAAAGTGTCGGGGTTCAAGCGCTTTCGGGTCCGCCGTCGGATGATTTGCTCGCCATTGTTCTGCTTGATGATGTTCAGGGGCCTCGGAGTCTACAAATAAAGGGAGACACACAGGAATATTACTGAGTTCCCCTGTTCTGTCATGCGAGTAATGCTGCTGATTTGACAAATACATGTCAAGTGTACATACACCAGCTATACTTGACTATAATGACGTTTAATAAATAACTTATTCAGTGATTGAGAGGCTTCTGTGAGTGTCGATGGTGTAATCAAATCAAACTGATCAATCAAGACAGCATATCTTTTCCGTTGTTGAAAATGCATAAGTCATTAGATGTTAGAAACCTCTAATTTTGTTTTACATAATTCTTTAAGACCAACATAACCACCGCCTTTGAAAGCTGTACTTCTTGCCCTAAACACAAGGGGGCACACTCACATCTTCTGTATTCTCAGTTTGCCCCCAGGACACAAGCTTAACTGTACTTTGAGAAGTGCATCCCGCACTCATAAGGGTCAAACTGCACATTACACTTGTCAGTGCAAATTAAAAAATACATTTAAAAAATACAAACTGAGAAAAGGAGAACATCACAGGCATGCAGAATTTTGAAGAGTAAAAATTGCACAGTTGCTAAGAATTTAATCAGTTCCTTCTCCAGCCGTCAAAAGCATTTCTGAACACATGCTTCATTGGTGCATATTTAGTTATTTATGACAAAAACTACATCAGTGCAACAAACCTCTAAACCTCAGGTTTATTTAAAATTGACTCTTTTTATAAACTCCTAAAAAAAACTTCCTTAAACTTTTTTTTTGTGTGTGTGCATTGGTATTCTCACCCAAAACAGGACCTTGAACAAGTATTTTGTAGTATGAATTTTAGTGCAAATTTTATAAATCTACAGCGGATTTATTTTCTATTTTTCCCCAACACAAAATAACTCAAACGTAGCCAGATTGGATGGGGAACATGTGATCAACAGTACTGGCAAATGCATTTGATTCATTTTGGGCCTGAACTTTGACTAGGCAATCCTAACTAATGAATATTCTTTGTAACTCAGACTCTATATTTATGGTTGTTTTCCTGATGGAAGGTGAATCTCTGAAGATGAAGCTCTCAAGCATTTAATTCAGCTTCAACAGGTTTTCTTCTAAACTTTCCAATAACGTGCTAATTGGCATGTCTACACTGCTTGTACAATTTAACTTATTGAAACTTGCAGAAATCCTGATGTGAAAAGCCCTGGCTTTGCAAAAGTCTGTCTGACTCCGTCAGGTCAAAGGAGGGGAAATGTGTGATTTTTGGCTTGTAGTCCAGTGGATCTTGCAATTGTTAACTTCAGTCATAAAAAATTCAAAGGTCCTCAGCTCCATTTTTCTAGTAAAAAAAAAAAATACCTTAATAAACTGTCCTAGCCAAAAGTCCACAATGCCTTTTTGCATTTTTTTTATACTGTACTTCAACAAAATGCAAAGCGTCTCCACTGTTAACAAAGGAACTGTCTCTCTGAAGATTTTATACACAATTTAGAAGTCTGAATCAATATCCTAAACAAGATTACACCACTGGGAGACGTGGCAGCCTAAACATTTCTCTAATTCTCTATAGTTTTCCTGTTTGTTTTTCTTTCACGAGAGACGTAAACAAGGGGGGAGATAAATCACAAGTGGGAAGCAGCAAGTTGAGGAACCACAGGAGAAAGAGGTCAGGAACAAAGAGGAAGGATAAAGAAAGCAAGCACAAGAGAACCGCTTCCAGACTGCAGAGCTGGGATTTGAATCAGCTGACAGTAGAAGCTGACAGAAACAACTAATACTGGAAGACTAATCGATTTGTCGGCGGTCTGATGATGGGGAAATTACAGACGAATTAATCTATGATGGTGCGAGAACTTGATGGCAACAGAGCTTTATAAGTGTGGCAGGTTATAAAACAATTAAAGCTGCACTCTGAGTGACGGGTCTTCAGTATTTGGTATGACATGGTGGTTCCAACTACTACAACAAAACAGAATTTCATTACATGTGATCACATAATGACAAGAAAGGATCCTTGATGTTGCCAAATATCACATGACTTTCTTATTTGCTACCTGCTACACCCCAAAGCCATTTTTGCCAACTAGCAGATTTTTTTTCGGGATCTTATAGAACATACAGCACCTTGTAAAAATAAATATACACAATAAACATTTAAGTGTATTTTATTGAGCCTTTAGGTGAACAGTCAACACAAAGTAGTGCATTATAATGAAGTGGACAATATCTGTATCCCCACTCATCTTTACTCGAATCTGCAAACTGAAAAGCAAACAAAAACAAACAAACAAAAAGAAAATTTAATAAATAACACAATTAGTAAAAAGAACCACCTCAGTGACTTCATATCAGTATAACTCAAACAATATGGGACAATCCTGGAACAAATTATGTTAGCGTTTCACTTCCAATGGGTCAATAGCCCTAAAGATAAAACTAGAGGTAGAGTTAAATTGTTAAAATGTGCGAAATGTGTTAATGGTGCAGTCAAAGTCCCGATCTAAAATGAATTGATCATCTGCAGCAAGGCGTGGAAAGTAATGAGCTCTGATGATCTCTGTTTAATTTGACTGAGTTTGAGCATTTTTACCCAAGTAGGATGGATACAACCTTCAGCATGTACATGTTTTTATTTTAAAAACCCATTTTTGACATGAAGTTGCCCCCAAAATTACATAAATGCAGGCAAGTCACCTCATATGTTTAAGAAAGGAGGATTACTTTCTGTAACCAACGTATATTGTTTTGAGTAAGTCTGAATTATTAATCTCATTGGTAAAGAAGGTTTAGTCATCATAGGAACTGCAGTTAAATTAACGGGACATTTACATAATAAGGAAAATATTCAGTTCTTTGGTTGTTGAGCTACTAATGCTGTGAATGCGAGACGTTCAAGTCAAACAAGGCAGTTGTGATGTTTTGTGCTTTCGTATAAATAGAGATAGATGGTATAATACCTAGGCTGACTTACTGCCAGTAGGCATAATTCTTGCTCTATTTATCAGTCCTTCCATCTGTTTCCATCTGTTCTTGAAATGTAGAATTCTGCATTTTCGCTTAATCTCTGCGACAGGCTCCATCTCTCACTCTTCAGTCGCCCCCTGCCCCTTCATTATCCTCATGCTGCCTTTATCTTTTCCTCCATTTTTTCCCCTCTAACTTTATTTATCTTTCCACTCCTATTCTTACTCGTCATTTCTCTCCATCTGCCTGTTTCCCCCTCTTTATTCATAACTCTCCCTTCCCCTCTCGGACTCTCAAGTGTTTTACTAGCTGCTATCCTCTCTAATAATGTGTGTAGAGCGTATAAAACTTTTATTATAGGATATAAAATATGGTTGTCGTGAGGACTGCCAAGAGTGGAGGGAGCCGGGACGTGATTGGAGCAGCAGATGAGATGAACGGGTTGAACCAAGGACATCTTTGGGGGTAGGAAAGAGGAAACGATGCGGTATCTTCATTCCTCAGTGCCTTCTTCAGTGACTCGTCAACCCACCATCAGGCTTGTAGTATGGACAACCCACTCATTCATTCATTAACAATGTTTATTTTCTTTATTTCGCTTCAAAGCATTTTCAATGTATTTTTAATAGGGATCCTGCATGTAAATATTCTGTTAGGAAACTCAACGTTTTCAAAGGAATGAAGGAAAAAAGAAAGAAAGCTTCTTTCTTAGGGACAGTCAGATGCAGAGAAGGGAATGAGCAAGAAAGGAAGGAGTAGAAGTAAGAACAGATGAAATGACAAAGAAAGAAGTAAAGATGGAAAGAAGGGAGGTAGGACACACAGATCGACAGAGGATACGGAGAAGGATACAAGACAAAGAGGAAACCCTTGAAGAGCAAAACAAAAGGAAGGTAAAAAGAAGAGCACAATGAAGGAAGGAAGGAAGAAAGTAAGGACACAAAGAAGGAGAATAAGTAAAACATGAAAGAGGGAAAGAGGACAGATTGTTTTATCTGATTGGGGATTAAGTTTGAAAAACAAAAAAAACTGTCCAGACTCCTATTTTGTATTCACATATTTTTTAAAGCAAGAAAATTCTTCATTTCTAGACTCTCTAGAAAGCCTGTTTTAAAGTCAGGGCTACACACATTATAATGTTTGAGGGCCTGTCTAACTCTGATATTATTTGTAAAATGCATAATTAGACTGAATACCTTGAGAGGATGTCTGAATAAGCTCGATATCCTCAAGTCAACTAAAAATCAAGCTGGCTCTTTATCTCAGCTGAACTTCATGCAGTCTAATTAAATTTGGGATTTCCATCGACTTTCCCCAGGCTTTGATGGTAAACTCCATCCATTCCATCACATTTCCTACGCCGAGGAACTGACTCGCTGCGACCGCCGAAAGGCTCCCCAAACTCCCGGCTCTCGCCAAATTAACAATACTTTTTTTTTTTTTTCCTCTGCTACAGTATTACTTTTTCACAGTGAGAGTCAAACAGATACTAAGCATTTAACTGCATTATGCACAATTTCATTTGCATCGCATGCTAATTGGCCACACAGGAAGAATAATAATTAGCGGACAAAGCCACCCTGCGTGCGCACTAAAACACAGCAGTCCATAAAATGGCAATGAACAACCTTTCCTTTACGAGTCTCATATGAGTGGATGGCAGTTCAGCCCTTCAAATTAATTTTCATCACTCAAACAAAATTTCCTTTTACTTATTGCTAAAACTTTACTCCCGTATGATTTCCTCATAATATAAACTGTTTTGGATATTTAATTCAGCGCAGTTATTATTTATCGAACAGGCAATTTAAGCAATTTTAGAGTCGGACAGGGGGAAATTACAAAAAAGTAATAGGCAAAATGGTTCTTATGTAATTTTTTACACCATAGCAACTATAGAAAATACAATTTTTGTTACAAATTTATGACAATATTTTGAATATGCAAAGAAATTGACTTCAGAGCTCCGAATTTAAACAAAAACAAAGGATATTCACCAAAATACAGCTTGCTGCTAAATTGAACAAATCATTTGGAGAAATTGGAAGGCTCACATTTAAATTTAATTCTTATGTGAAATCTAAAATATAACATTACTTTTATTTCAATCACTTTTTTAAAATAAACTTTGCCTTACTTTTGTGTTTTTCAGTTCTGATATTTGACTATCGTGCCTCTAGATTACTCTGCACATAAAATGAAGGCCTCGGCTGCCATCATGAACACCGCAGACAACGCAGATCAGTGAATTATTTGCACTTTCTTTCAGACATTTTGTTAATGCTCATGGGGACGGATTGCTGACAGTCTGGCAGTGAAACCAATAATGACACCCAGAGACCACTCTCTGGGGTTTTGATCATTTTACAAATACTAAGGGCGTATTTCTTGACTATTTTCCTCGTAGTGGACGTTGACAAATTTCATCTAAATATTTAAATTGTTTTCAACTTAAAACGCCATAAACCTTTCGTCTCACATTAGTCTGTCTGTGATAGACTAATCTGCACCCAGAAAGTGTTTGTGTCTGACTTACCGAATGCAGTTTTTGGTATAAACCACATGCGTTGCAGACGTAGCCTCCGTTTGCGTTTTTCCTCCAGAGCGACGTCTTGGTGGTCAGGCAGTTTGCACAGAAAACCCCACTGCCTCTGCGTCGCTGCAAAGAGACAGCATGATGTGCAGCATTAGCAACTTGATGTGAAACTTTCAAATGCGGGCAAACAAATATGGGAAGACATTAGAAGTTGTAACGAGAATGGAAGCGCAAACAGTGCTGACAATTTTTGCCTAATTTGAAATAATTCCCTTTTAATGGGCATGCCACAGATGACTGAACTGGTAGATGAGGTTATGAGACAGGCAGAGAGGACGACCACCTTGGCTTTGTGGCTGAGGAGCGATGAGCTCTCATTTACCAATTTGACACAATACTGAACACATTCATCTTTTCCCCAAAATAAACAGTCTGAAAAGTTAAATAAGCTCATTCAATGGAATATGTTTGTGTCAAAAAAAAAGTGAATGTGACTCTTGAGATCCTTCTGCTCCTGATCCTTTTTTTTTTTTTTTTTTTTTTTTTAAAATGGCAAAGAAAAAAAAAAGCAAAAGAATAAATTAAACATTTACCGATGAACAAAACAAAGTGTAGCAGATGAACAGCT
>CAEGAF010191507.1:0-17668 GCA_903067075.1 Micropoecilia bifurca | reverse complement strand
AGAAAAAATGTGGGGATCTGTTGATTGTGTGTGAATTTTGCGTATTTGTGAAAAACTGGAGGGACTTATTGATATAATCTGGAGTCTGGAGGGCCACATAAAAAGCGGCAGCGGGCCAGATTTGGCCCCCGGGCCTTGAGTTTGACACATGTGCCTTAAGGTTTCCCACCGTAACGTAACGCAGCCACAACCCCCAGTCATTGGGAAACACGCTAACTGCGTTATCGCTACGTAAATTCCATACGCCGCTCTGTCCTATACAGTCAGCCGGAAAATTTCGAGCGTACATCGTGCGGGAATAACGAGACCGCGACGCTTCTCCCTACGCAAAGCGAGGACGCGCGGATCAGATGTCGGCAGGAAGATGTTGACGTTATTCCAAACCTAAAGATGAATATTTGTTTCTCTGACGAGTCGCGGAAATATTAAAGGCGAAGAATGGGAAGCAGTATATGCGTTGTCTCGTATGCTGAAAGCTTGGAGCGCAGACTTTTGTTTCTCGGCGGTAAATTTAGAGGAGACTAGCTGCGTTGCAGCAACCTAGCTAGCGACATCGCAGCCCTGTTTGTGGCCCTCAGTTCTCCCTCACAGCCACACCGAGCATCCCGGCGCTTGCACAACAAGGAACAATGGTGAGTGGCGAGCTTTTTGTCTCACTTTTATCACGTACGACACTGTCTGGAGCCTAGTTTGGTCCTTGCAGCAACGCCGATAGCTAGTTTAACCCGACAATTGTTTGACGGAACTAGCTAAACATGCTGCTTAATTAATATTTAAACCTGGGTAACAGTGTCATTTTTGTTTTAACCAATAGATGAAAAGATCGTGTTCTCATTTTATCTGTAACACTAGACGTGCGAGGCTTATTAATTAGCCTATTACCTTGCTTTCGAATTTGAATTAGTATTTACCCCAAAGGGAAATCTCACATCATCCAAGTATATTCAGAAAGTGGTTGTGGTGGTGATGCTGTAGCAGTCGGTCTTCCAACGAACCTGAAGAGGCCTCTGACTGACAGCTGTTGCTGTATGACAGTCTGGTGACTCTGATGAAATGACACACATCTATTAAATCAAATGGATTAAACTGGATTTCATTTAGTGGGATATGCATGTTGTGCATAGGCCTGTCACAATAACAAATTTTGCTATATAATAAATTGTCCCTCAATTTTTTTAAATAAATGGTAATGATGTGATATTGAGACAATTTACCACTAAAAGATTAATAAAACCTACATTCCTAAAGAATATTTAACAGTGGACCTGGGGTAAAAATTTAAATATCCAAACTATAAAAACAACCAAAACAGTAATTAAAACAAATTATGAAGTCTGTCTAACTAAAATTGCATTTCAAAATAATATTAGCTTATTCAGCTTAGGTAGCTTTGACTTCATAACTTTCCACTACTTTGTTTTGCTCTATCACATAAAATCCCAATTAAATACATTGAAGTTTGATTTCATAGTTTGACAACATGTGGAAATGTTCAAGAGGGTGTGAATACTTTGCTAAGCACGTTCCATGAATTATGGCGTCATCTAAAGGTATTGTTCCTGACATATGCTCCATCTAAACAGCTTTTCCAACCAGTTGTTGATAAATGTGTGCAGCAGTGAATGGAGCTGCTGGTTTTGTTCTCTCCTGTGTTTGTGTATGCCATGCTTTGCTTCTCTGTTACCCTGGAGATACCAGTCCTGTCATCGTTTTTCGTGAAATATGAGCCACATATAAACATGGGCATTAACTTGCATTTGTTGCTCAGGTCTGTAAATCAAATGCTGCTCCTTGATTTATCATAACTGGGGCAGTTTTTAAGTAAATAATATAAGAATGCACTGATGCATTTATATTACTGTTAAGACCTGATATATTTAACTACATTATAATTTTTTCCTACCTTTGGAACACAGTGAAAAAACACAAACGGTAAAAAGATGGAAATAAATATCAGTTGTTAGTATCTGCCCCGTTTTACTTATCACACCAGTACCTACCAAAATGTTAAAAAAAAATCACCAAAATTGGCCGATGCTGACATTTATAGCAATAATATTGTGCATCTATTATAATATATACCTTCCTGGATTGAAATCTTGTGATTATTCCTTCAGATCTACAATGTCGTATTAGAGCCAATGGAGGGAGAAAAAAGAGTAATTACCCATCAAAAACCCTCAAATTCTGTAGAAAAACTTGGTGATTCCTGAGTTTCAAAAGTTTACAATTTTCTACTTTTGAAACCTAGACATTGAAACCATGTTTTTTGTTTTTTTTAAGGTTCCCAGTTTTCTACCTTTCAAACTGGGAAATGTTCTTGTTTTTTCTGGATAATTTCTGAGATTATTCTTAAAAAGTTGAGGTTTTTTTTTTTTGAAGAAATGTACTCCTTTTTTTCTATCTGCAATGGCTCTAATACGCCATCATACAAACCTTTTGTTGACAGTCCATATAGTATTTAACCTACAAATGTAGGTTCATACAATATGAAAAAGAAAAAATTAAATTGTCTAAAAAGGGAAGCTAATGTTGGCACAAGACGGTAATATTACCACTTCTTGGCTTTGTAGTTAGATACAATAAAGTAGAAAATATGAGTTGCATAGTTAATTGCAGTTTTAGGTTGTGTTGATTCTTGATGATAATGTTTAAAGCAAAGCCACATTGAAGAGGCAGCGCTTTGCTACGCTAATTGTTCTCCTTCCATGGAACAATAAAGCTGAAGTGGTAACTTATCAGAGCAGACTCTTTATTTTTTAGTGTTATATTGAACATTAAAACCATTTATCACAAATGAGTCATTGTTTTAGTTTCTGCCAGGAAGTGTCTCTGTGGCTGCAACTGTGATTGATCTTTCTCTAGCAAAAGGATGTGGTGATGAATAGAAAGCAGCTCACTTGGAAAAAAGTTTCTGAATTAATGAGGCAGAGATGCAGCTCAGTGAAAAAGTGTTTGATCCCCAATTAATTGATGAATTGTCAGAAAAATTGATTAACAAAGTAATTTTTTGTTGCACCTTGATCAAATCACCCTCATACCATTAATATAGTCCAGTGACCTCCAACTGGTCGACACCTTTTAATATGTTGAGTATGAAATGTTTCTTTTTTTTTGTAGGTTTACCTGCTAAATCCCATAGAAAATCTAAGAGGCTACATCACCAACCGTCCACCTCTGGTCATTTTCATGATCAGTGTCAGTGCGGTGGCCATCACCTTCCTGACCATCGGATATTTCTTCAAGATTAAGGAGATAAAGTCTCCAGAGCTCACAGAGGTACGACAAATCCACACCACTCTTTAAAAAACAGTTTCAGGAAGCAAAGCAGGCGCAGAGTCCGTGCCTTCTGATTGGCTGCCTGTCGCGACCGATTCCGATCACCCATGAGGGCCGATCACCGATACTGATCACATAATTATTATTTTTTAAATCATAAGCACAACCGGTAACATTATGTGGAAAAAGGAACCATATATTCACTTTAATTTAGACATACACTTGTTTTAATAACTTTTCCAATAAAGCAACAAAACAAAACAGGCATTGTGCAAATTGTACTGCTATCAGTAATACTATCTTTAACAGACTGATAACATATGAAGGCTCTAAAGAGGCTAAATAATGCAAAGAGTAAAAATAAAACCTCTCAACATTGCAAAAAAATTCAAGTATAAAACTTTACAATTAAAGGCAAATACAGGATCCATTACAATAAATTTAATTTATGTAATTTCTGACTGCAGAAGGTGAAAGCAAACTCTGATGTTGTGCTGTTCTGTCCCTCAGCAGAAGCGTGTATGAAGGATTTGCATTTCAGTGTAGGCAGGATGCAAATCTCAACAACTTGTGCAGAAAACCTCAATTAGTTTAATAAGTTTAAATTTGTGCCTCAGGACTGGAACACGTTCCTGTTGCGCTTCAATGACCTGGACTTCTGCGTGTCGGAGAACGAGACGATAAAGCACGGCCTGAATGAGTCGACCACCCCGGAGAGCCTGGTGGTGACCAGTGGCCAGGCCCGCTCCAGCACACAGCCCCCCCTGCTGTTGGAGGACTCGGGTCCCATCAACATCTCCGTCTCCATCACCCTCACGCTGGACCCCGTGCGGCCGTTCGGAGGCTACTCCCGCAACATCACCCACCTCTACGCCACAGTGCTGGGGCAGCAGGTCGGCCTGTCAGGTCGGTGTGCAGATAGATTCATTCCTTCTGTCTGGGTTTGTCATACACTTTATTTGGATACAGCGAACCAACAATAGCTGCATTTCTATTGACCCTACCTACAATTGCGCAATTCGACATTTGGAAAATAAAATTGCTTAATGCAAACACCAATTTAAAAAAAGGTTTCTGAACTAGTATGAGATGTTTTTGGGCTGTATCAAAATTAGTGTATTTTGCAAAACTGCAATTGAATCCCTTTTTTTCATCACACAAGTCATGATAAACAACTGGACGTTCACACTGGAGCAAACCACAAAGACGACTGGAAGGAGTGGAAGGACGATGGTGTGGAATGTTTTAAATGTCTTATCGCGTTAACAGATGTGATTTTAATTTCCTTTCTTATTTAATGGAAACACTGCAATTTCAAATTATGTTTCTTTGACATTAGTCGACTATCAACATAGTTTTATGCACATTCTGTACTTACACTTTGTGCTACTGCAGCATTGTGTAGTGGTGACACAATGCTGTCTGTTTGTGGTTCATTTCCCAATAGGGAAACGTCGATCTACCGATATCAGAGGTTTAGAACCGGCCGATACGATCTGTATAAAAAAACTGCTGAATTGACTTAAAATGTTTCCGTTTCTAAAAACAGAGATCTACTGAATAACAACTTTTTTTGATAAATCTGCACCAAGACAGCACACTCAAATGCACCAATTGTTTTACAAGCTTGGTCAAACAACACAAGTTTAATTGGTTCAGTCAGTGCATACAAGTAGAACAACCAATGTTACATAAATAATAAAGAAACAACAGGTCGACTACCTTGGTCAAACATGTAAAAATAAAGAGCAACAAACCTTTCAAATGGTTCAGAAAGTGTAATTAGGAATTCTAAATATAATGTAAAATAAATAATAAATCACTCAGAGCATAGAGCACATTGTCTCCGACATCTGATCTAGATTTTGTTTCTATTTCAGGATATTGATATCTGATAGGTTCGTTTCTAGTTGCTGCTGTAGACTTAAATGTCTTGAGAGTTTCTCAGGCAGCATATGTATGTCTTTATGGTCAGGAATCACACAGGTGCTTGAAATCCTTGAAAATGCTTGAATTTCAAGGTTTGGAAAGTGCTTGATATTCAAAATTATAAAAATGTGCAATCTAAATTTGGAAAACAATACTTGTAATTGAAACCAAAGATTTAAAGAAAAAAAATGGCAACACATTTTTTTTCACCATCTTAAGGTAAATCAGACTAAACATTTTTTGTCTTATGTCAGTTAGAGTTACCAAAATAATTCATATTTGCTAAATATCAGAAATCTTAGCAATAATATTTTTTAGAGATTTTTCTACTATACCAGTCAGGTATATAGGGTGTGTGTGAAAGACATTTCAAAACATACATTTTTATTTATTTTTTTTCCTTCACCCTGCTGTAAGATGTAAAATACCAGCACAAGATATTAATAAATTATATAAAGTAATGAATTTAAACTTCATCTTTAGTTCATTTGTATTATTTTTATCTACAAAGTGTGGTGCTGGAAAAGTTTCAAACCTTTCATTGAAATTCCTTGAAAAGGTTTTGAATTTTACTGTGGGAAAGTGTACAAACCTGGTAAATACCTGAGTGTTTTCACAACTTTTTTGTTTCTTCAGTTTTCTCTGCTCACAGCTCGACACAGTAAAATACTTTAACAGACAGTTAAGGCAGACCTTTTTACTCAGCCTGGTGTATGTAAACTTCTGGTTTCAACTGTAGATGAATGATTTGGCTTTATCATCCAAAACTTGTGCTTTAAAACCGATAACCAAAGCAAATAGAAAGCCGTGCAAATATTTAGCCTCGGTGTGGATTTAATCCAACATCAAAAGGATGAGCCTGCTCTGATGAAGGTAGTTTTTCTGGGAAAGGTTCCTGCTCTCTTTCTTATCAAGTTTAAAACTGCTTTAAATGTCGCGCAGACTCAGAGTCAAACACATTTTGCAAGCATGTAGATAAAATCCGCTGTGGGAAAGTGAAGGAATGTGGGAAAATGTAGCATCTACAGTTTCTGCTGCGGCTGCATCAAGCCGTAGTTTGAACACATCAGATTGAAACTGTTACTTTCTGGCTTTGCTGTTTGTTTGGGTTTATCATCCCACCGGAAAGGGAACCTCCAATCTATTCTGGAGAATTTTTTAGGTTGTCATCCAGTTTTGGTCTTTATTTAGCTCCATCCATGTCGTCAATCCACACAATGATACCGCCTCTACCATGCTTCCTCTGAGAATAGTTTGGCTTTTATAGATTTTGATGACTCTGTCTGGGTTCCTGGGTATTTATGATGTTGTTTATTCGCTAACAAATCTTCTGATTTATGAACTGTAACATAGCTTAAAAAGCTTGGCAGGTTATCAAACTACTTCTCGGTCGCTGCTCCATGGTCTCCATCTAATTTTCCTTTCTACCCTCTGTCATATCCTGTAGTCCACCTGATAATCTTCTTAAGTTCTTTTTCCATTAAATAAATGTTGCATAAGCCCACAAACCCAGGCTGTCATTCATTATTAAGGAAGTAGTTTAATAATATTGTTGCTGAAGCTCTCAGATTTTCTGCTTATGCAACTTGCCACTGCATTAAAAGCAGGTAAAACATTGCTCCTGCAAACTTTTATGCAGTTTATTGATTGAGTAGTTTCCTCAGGTCCACATGTTGGCATTTAAAGAACGCTCTGCTGTGGTGTCTGTGATTTCAGGCCGGGAAGCCCATGAAGAAATAAACATCACGTTCACTCTGCCTGTGTCCTGGAACTCTGACGACTGCGTTCTGCACGGCCACTGTGAGCAGGTGGTGTTCAGCACGTGCATGACCATCACGGCAGCCAGCAATATCTTCCCAGTCACAGTGTGAGTTGGACGGTTTCCCAGTTTGCTCTTAGCCTCTTCTCTGTCTGCATACATATAGAAAATAATGCTTGTATTTCCAGATTCTTTTCTATTAAATAAATCAGAAGTTGAATATCTTATCTACGTCACACCTTCCGTTTAAAGGGACAGTGTAATGTGAAATCAACTTTATTGAACTTTAAATCATTTTATTATCATTACTGTGTTATTCCCTTCTCAGTAGCATACCTGAGTGTGCTTTTGATAATTCCGTCTCACAGAGCACAGTGTGCTCCTTCAGACTATCCAGCAGCATTTAGCAAACACCTGGTGGAACCGCGTATCTGCTGAGCTCATTATACAGGCTACTTCTCAGTGCAACGCTAGTAAAACCATTGTTAAAAGGTTAATAGAGGAGCCATGTTTGATGACTTCATAAAGTCATCACAACATGAAATCACAGGTGGAGTTTCAGAAACAGCAGGAGTTTTTAAAGATACAGAGGCTCAATTTCAAGATGTCAAATTACTACGTAAAATTTAAGTCATATTTGATATATAGCATTTTCATAACAACTGAAGGAATTGTTACTTGACTGAATAAGCATTTATAGAATATATCTGAAAAAAATAATTTACAGGAAGCTAAGAGTGTTTAATGTTTTCAAAGTTAACAAAAGCTAAAGTGCTAATCAAAAAGTTAGCCCAGCCAACTACGGCTAAGTTGGATTAGACGACAGTGAACACCAAACTCTGTAGAAGCTTTTATTTATTTTGACTTTCAATTCAAGTCAACTTACAGAATAAATTACTGAAATAAAAGGCAGATTTCTTTTGTTTGTTTGTAATTATCTTAAAGAAAAAAGTGAGAAAATTCAACTTGGATTTGGTATTAAAACAAATCAGAGATTTTATTTTTAAGCCGACCATACTACGAGTCACAAGTCATTAGGTCCTGAGATTCTCTTTAGAAACGAAACTATAAAAATTGATCTCGTTGAGAGATATTCATGCTATAACCGCAGGATTTATTAAAGGAACATTTAAAAGCTCCACGAGTCTCTTCTCCTGTTATTTTATGGGTTTGTGTCTGAAAAGTTTGCATCACGTTTTTTGCCTCCATCCATCCCTGAGAGTTGGATAAAACCCCAAGGTTTCATTCTTTTACCCCCACATAACAGCTGCTCTGTGATTAACCAACAGCTTATGTAGTCGTGGTGTTTGATCTCGCCAACAATTCAACACCTGCAAATTTTTCTGCTTTAATCCGTCCTTCTGCACAGCGAACAGTTACAGCTTTAATTTGAAATGTGAGAGGGAAACTGCGTCAGACGTAGCATCAGATATGCTGCTGTAAATTTGCAGAAGCAAAAACAAACAATTATAGATAAGTAAATAAAAATAATAATACAAAAATTGTAAAAACATGCTCCAGGTTGTTAGAAAACCTCAGGGCTGTGATGCAGCCTTCTGCAATTAAACGGTAACTGTAGAAACAAACAAAAATAAATGCATAAATAAAGGTACAAAAATATTGTGGTTTAGATTTATTCTGATGTCGGGTGGTGTTTTATTCTTAGAGTTGGATACTTTAAGTAGATTATTATTTTTTCAGTTTCACTTTTTGTCGTTTAAGCGAAACATATTTGTTAAAATCTGTTTATTGGTCAAGTTTCTCCTGCCCTGCAAGACGCTTATTATCCACTGAATGAACTGCAGTATGAGAATAAGTATGCCTGGAATCTACTCATATAAAAATAATGTTTGAAACAAAAAAAGTGTGCCTGGCATCTAGTCAGACTTCCCTGTTTTTCTCACTTACTCTTCCTTCAGTTCCTTTTTAAAACAACTTGATTCATTGATGCTAAGTCAATATTTCATTGTGAAATGGTCACTTTGTGTTTCCCTGTGCAGGCAGCCGCCGCACTGCGTCCCAGAGACGTACACCAACGCTACGTCCTGGTACAAGGTGTTCACCACGGTCCGTGACTCGGACACCAAGTACAGTCAGGACTACAACCCCTTCTGGTGTTACAAAGGAGCGATCGGCAAAGTGTATCATGCACTCAACCCCAAACTCACCGTCATTGTCCCAGATGTGAGTTCCAGGTTTCCATTTTCAAGAAGCCCAAAAAATGTTGTTTTACTTTCTTGGAAGTTGACTATTAAAAAAAAAGAAATATTAAAATCTCACATGCCTTTTACTTCAAGAGTCACTCCTGAATCACTCGTTTTTTTACTTCTGTCACAGAAGAGGAAGGCTGGTTTGCCTCCTTAACATTTATATAGACTAAATTAGGTTTGTCTCTTGGAGAGGCAAATAAGCTGTTGGAAGTCTACCAGACAGGGAGAGAGATTTTTGATTGCATCACATTTTTTTATTTCCTGGCACCAGCTGACCTTGCACCATCAGCAGCAGTGTGAAAAAGCCTGGAAAAAGCTGCTAAAATCACAGAAATTCACTGTAAAATCTCCCATCATTCCTCGTTTTTCTCTCGCCGCTCTGAAAGCTGAGAAAAGCACAGACTTTAGCAGCCAGGATTTATTAAACTTCACAGCTGCAATCCTGGTGATCCTGCTGTCCTGGTCAGCAGTTCAAGCTTTTCCATTGTGCTCACTGGTCAACAGAAACTGGTTCATATTGAGTTTTATTATGGAGTTACTTCTATTTTAGTGTCTATGATGATTTGGATTCTTAAAGAACCATATTCTAAAAGGATATGGTTGATAAATTGAATAATAACTCAGATTTCTTTGGGAAATCAAATAAATATTTGATGCTAATATTTGAAAATTACAGGATGCCTTTTTATGAGGTTGTACTGGGATATATTTAGGTAAAAAAAACATAATCTCAGACAAACCTGAAATAGAAGATGCAAATCTTTCAACTTCATCCCTTTGTCTCCATGTTAGAAGGTGAGCAGGTTGGAATCATAAATAGATGACGAGTGGATGGATGAATGGATGGACAGACGGTTGGTTGGTTGGTTGGTTGGTTGAACTTGTTTATCCTTGCAGGCAGCTGTGGTGACTCTCAGAACATTATTTTTATTTGACCAGAAAAATCCCAATTAAAAATGTCTTTTACATCAAGTCGGCATGCAGTATTATAAATGTACCGTTTCCTGAAGGGGGCGCTAGTAAAATATGTAGAGCTTTACCTTGGACTTATCTCCCTCAGAGGGAGATTATGGTAATTTGACCAATGAGGGAATATTTCTGAACTCTTTTCTCTCCAGGACGACCGCTCACTCATCAACCTGCACCTGATGCACACTAGCTACTTCCTGTTTGTCATGGTCATCACTATGTTCTGCTATGCAGTCATAAAGGGGCGGCCTGGCAAGGTGCGACAAACCAACCCTGACTTCTGTCCTGAGAAGGTACAACAGACACCAGCAGTGCTTTATGACCTCAACAGGTAGTTTCAGCCAAGCGTCAGCTGACCTCTAATTGGTCCTAAGACACAATCCAATCACACTGCTGCTTTTCTCCTCATTTCTTCAAACCTGCTTATACTACCCACTTTCATCTGCTATTAAAGGAGTTTGGGTGGAGGTGTTGTCTATAGCTCTGTTGGAATGCAATGAAGAAGCTTCACTTATTAACCTCCAAAGAAAAACTCTTTGTCTTTTTCTTTTTCAACACTTCATAAGGTTGACACTTACAGAGAGATGAACCTTTGACCTTTACCGTGTTTATCACTTTTGTTGTCAATGTGTCTCTTTTGGAAAACTGGCTGGAAGTCAAAAAAGTTTGTAGCAGAATAATTTCATTACAGATATATTCACTCGTTTGCATTTTCTTGCATTCCCCTTATTCATCCTTTAAGTTCTTGCTTCTTTTTTCTTTTCCTTTTTTCCATTTTTTCTTTTTGTTTTTAGCCATATTTTTCTTTTTGCCTCGTCCACATTTTTTTTCCTTTTCTTCTTTTGCCTTTTATTTAGTTTTTAATTCCTTTTTCTCTTTCCTTTTTTCCAGTTTCTTTGTTTTAGCAATTTTTTCTTTCCTTCATTTTTTTTCTTTTTTCCTCTTCTTTTTTCTGTTTTAGTTTTTTGTTTTTGTTCTGCTTTTCTGTTTTCTGCCTCTTTTTTGTTCAGTCTTCTGTGAAGTTGCCGTTGTCAAACTGGACAGACTCTTCCAGACTCTTATCTGGATAGTTTTACTTGTTATAGCTTCTGCTAGTCATGCTAACATCATTTTTAGGTTTGTTTTCCAACTTAACATTGAACATTTGTTAAATTTTTCATCTTTTAACTATTAAAGTTTTGACAGCATAATTGTTGGAGATGGATTATAAACTGGGGCTACACAGTGGCGCAGTTGGTAGAGCTGTTGCCTTGCAGGAAGAAGGTTCTGGGTTGGATTCCTGGCCCTGCTCTTTCTGCATGGAGTTTGCATGTTTTCCCTGGGTTTTCTCCGGGTACCCCGGTTTCCTCCCACAGTCCAAAAACATGACTGTCAGGTTAATTGGCCTCTCCAAAATTGCCCCTATGTGCGAGTGTGTGTGTGCATGGTTGTGTGTCTCTGTGTTGCCCTGCGTTCCCACCTCTCGCCCGGAACGTTAGCTGGAGAGGCACCAGCAACCCTCCCGACCCCATCAAGGGACAAGGGTGTAAATAAGATGGATGGATTATAAACTGCAAAGCATGTTAAATATGTATTTAATGGCAGCCATGCATGCATTTTTAGATGTTTTAGTATTACATAGCGTGCTTTAAGCTGCACACTGCATTACTGAAAACAATGCAGTCTCATCCCTTTCATTTTTTAATATGTAGTTAAAATAAAATTGTGCCATTGATTTTTAAGAGGAATGCAGTGTACACCCTTGAATTTAGAGCTGGACCATTTATTGTTTTATAGTCCTTTTTATTTCCTCCGAGTCTGTAGAGGTGATCCCGTCATTAATGGTAAAATCTGATCGCTCTGCAGCTCATAAAATACACAACCTCAAAGTCTGGGATTGAGTCAGATTTAACACTGAAGACCGTCAAGAGAAGATTAATTTCATTTTGTTTGGTTAATTAACATATTCTTCCATGACCGAACAGTTTAGTTCACAAGATCAGTAATGGTCAAAACATATTTCTCTGCTCTACTAAGAAAGAATAAAAAGGATTTCATGAGATTTAATTTTTCTTTGTCAGTATTTTGAGTGTTTATCCTTTTTTATAGTTCCTATTATTCTCTAAATGCAATTCTCTAAAACACTCTAAATGTAAAAACACTGAAACTGGAAATACAACATTTTTCCCACTGAAAAACTCTTTATCACAACTGTAAATTTATAAAAATCTAATTTCTCTCACATAATTGCCTCTCAATTTTATGCTTTTCTAACACTGGACAAATCAGACCAAATTGAAAATCAAAGAAACCTCTCTGCTTCGTTTTCTGTCGAAAGCTGAACTGACTTGCATTTATTTCTTGCTTTTTTTGACAGGTGGCGCTGTCAGAGGGTTAAAAAGTCGGCAGAGAGCTCTGCCAGAGGTTACCTGTAACATGGACTCAAAGACATGGAATAAATAAATCTACTTCCCAGTTGCCTAGTGATCCCTGGAAATACATGAAGGGGTACAATCGCTCTGTGAATGCATTACTCTCGCAATGTTGGGGTTTCTCCAACCAAAGATATACAAGTGCCTGTATCTGTGGTGTAAATATTTGTTGGTTCTCTTGATTATTCTGTGCAAAAGCTCTTTCTTGTTTCTTTTTGTTTGGGATTGTTTAGCCCCCCTTCCCTCCAGGTCCCCCATGTGCCATCCCTGGACCGCTAGATAAACACAGATGATGGCCGGACTCAGTAACTTTACTGTGAATTTTCCCTGGAGCCTCTTTTGAACTGATCTTAAAAACTTGGTGGGTCATTTGAAATGTAGTTGAGTAGTTAGAGGTCCTCTAAGATCAAACAGCGAGGAGAATGAAAGAAGTCAGAAAAACAATTTAACTTTCTTATTTATTTTACACCTACATTCTTAAAGATTGTAGGTGTAAGAAATTATCAGTCCAATCATTTCTGCATCTTTGCCTTATTTTTCTCCATCACCTATCTGGCCCCCATTTCGCCTCACTCTGTGTAGTTTTTAGCGGACATCTTCCCGGCTGCACCTGGAAACATAACGCAATAACATCTAGCCTTACTCGCGGTGGACCAGCTGAAATCAGACGAGACTTGACCCACCCTCATACCTTCACAGACCAACGTTTATTTTGGATGTTTCCTGCTGAGTATTAGGTCTGTTGTTGCTAAACGACAGCCTGCTTTTCTTTTTGTCTTTGTTGTTCTATTTAAAGCTCTAGTGTGTTGTGTATATAGTGACACCCGGTGGCAAAATTCTGAAATTGCAACAAAATTAACTCCCCAGAAACCGCACATCAGCGAAAGAATAATATTTACTTATTTCTTCATTTTTCCTGTTATCCCAAAATGTCACACACTGGAACTTAATATTTAAACCATCCTTCAAGTATCATATTTTTGAGCCACATGAAAGTGCAATTTTACACCAGTTGCACATCTTCAGTTTTTTTTTGCATATTTGGAGCACCTTCATAATTCTGGCACGTTTTGTTTTTTTTATTTTAATCGAGATCACGTGTAAACTGTCTCAAATTCAATAAACTGGTCTGCATCTTTGTAAAAAAATTATCATATTAACTTACTAGCTAGTGCTGTCAAAACATAAATCCAGATTAAATCAACCGCTTGACAGCATCATTCAGAGGAGGTGGTACATTTATGTTGGGGACTATTTTTTTTTAAAAAAAAGCTTGTCAGCATTTAACAGATGTATTTCTACATAACAGTGTTGCTGACCATTTAATTGCAACTGCTTCACTGCATTAATACTACCACATATTTACCATTGGACACAAATCCTTTAGACAAAATGTGCAAAACCCCACAGCTGTGTGAATAAGCGTGAGTGTGTTTGGGATACTTGTAGATTAAAAAGGTGGCTGTAGACTGACATTCTCTGAAATCTCCTTCATAGAGACTTTTTTTTTATAAACACCTGGAAAAATGTTCACTAAGTTGGCCTCATTCTATGATCAGCTACTGTTATTCAGTGTGATCCTGACATTTATTGTCAGGAAATTATGTTGAGAAATGTACAAAAAAATCTGAACAAAATGTGACTTATTTAGAAATGGTGAGTTGTGATTTATTTTTTAAGCAAAATGTTCTTGTTGACCATATTGCGATCTTGAGTATTGAGAAACCCCAACCCTGGATGTGATTATAATTTGACGGGTGAAAATGATAGGACCGATTTTTTTTTTTTTTTTTTTTAATCCTGTCGGTCAAAATGATGGAGAACAAAAAAGTCTAGTACGACCTCTGCCCTGGTCTATACGGGACTCTATTGGCATTTCAATGCCTAGAGTTTGACATCACATGCATTCTGGAATCTTATAAAAAAAATTTCAATTTAAACCGATTTTGTGCTTTTAGCTTTACCACATCAACATGTAGGCATTTTTCTTTATTTTTAAAAAAAATGTATCATTCTTCTGACTCGCTGTTTTTTGGTAAACACCCCACGAGTGACGAACATGCATTAAGCTTCGTTTACTTCCACTATATTTCTATGGTGTTTGTTTTCCAGTTGGTTTCTTTAACTCATCATATCTCCAACTTTAAACACAAAAGAGGCATAAAAATTTACACGTAGCCACAAGAGGATTCTCCTAGTGACTGTTCATGAATATGTGCAATATGGCTCATAGTTTAGGCGCTGTAACTGTTTATTTGAGGCTTAGATTTCTTTTTGGTAAGCTCTCCACGGCAACCGGGGACTCAGCAAATATGTTTTGGAGAAAAGCTTCATTGGTTTCCTTCCAGATTTATCACATTTGTTTTTTGTTTTTATTTAAATATTTTTTTGTACAATAAGAACAAAAAACTTAATTTAAGTGTGTTATCGCGATCTAACCTCCCAACAGTCTCTATGGAGGAGAAGCAGAGTTATAAGATCTACTGTGTGCCTGCTTGTCATGTTATATGGTTTTGTTTCCAAGTCGTGGTAACTTTAACTTACCTCTGTACTATAATTTTGTTTCATATTTAATGTACCTGTTGAATGTACTTTTTTATAAGCAGCATAATCTAAATCTGAGATGCAACAATTCCAAGTGAGTTTAAACTATGATATAATTTGTTTTTCTCTTTACTTTGTTTCAGTTTGAAAGGCTTTACTTGAATCCAGTTTTTGTTTGAATGGTATTTACATGTTATAAGATGTATCTTTGTGGTAAGATTTAATTTTGTGGTATCAGATGCTCTCTTTTTTTCGGTTTGTGTGTTGGTGAATGGTTGAAAACTGTTTTTTTTTTGTTTTCTGAACAAAGTCTTCCTGATTCAGATGTATCACAATCTGTTTATCATCTCATTTACTTCCACTGTTGTTGCTTTGACGTCTGGTAGCTCATTCTTGAGAGACCTATGTGATGGATGGAAACTGGGTGTGTGGTAGATTGTTGTTGCCAAACTGTCATTATTATCATGTGTAGCCTGAATTTGCTTGCTTCTTATCCATGTTTGAGTGATTTTTTTTTCCCGCTAGAATTGCCTCTGATTTACTGCAGATTGCCTTAACATTGTCCAGTTTTACTTTTCTTTGCTTCACATATTGTAAATCACACCGGCTTAAGAAACAAATCAAGTGTACACTTAAAGGTTTTTGGGTTTTCAATGCAGTTTTACATGCTCCTTTTACATTGTACCGTTTTAAAATGATGGTTGCTTGACAAAATAACCTTAAATGCAGTGCTGTCATTACACTCCCCTATACTCCCGACGCGTTAGCAGCGCTTTTACGCAAGTATTAAGCCAACTCTGTGCCTTCTGCACTGTCCAGCTGCATCCTCCTCCCTGTACATACACTAGATAGGATCATAGGTTTCCATGTGGCTAAGGCGTCATTCAAACCCCTATTCAGTGGAACTGCTGTAAATGAATTCAAATTTAAATAAATAAATTGTCTCTAAAAGTTCAATGACTTTGTCTCCCTGACTGTTCTTTACTTTGCTGCTTTCACCGTTTCTGTGGGGAAATTAATAAGCTGTCGGAATAAATAAAGTAAAACTGATAAGTTAAATGTGGTGGAAATATTACGTTCTGGAAGTTGGATGAGTGGGATTTAAAAGATAAGAATGGACAGATTTTTTTAAACATATTAAAAGACTAAAGCTGACAATGTTCTTGGAACCAAACTTACATAATTTTCATTTGATTGAGTTTTCTGAAGGCCTGTGAAAAAGTATTAATCATTCCCCTCCAGATTTTTTATAGGTCATAAATGTTTCAGTTTATTAAACCAATTTGAAAATCATGCAAAAACATTGTCAGTAAATACAATCTACATTTGTTGAATGATGAAAAGCTAACCAAGTCATCCCGGCACTATCAAATATTAAAAATTAAGTGCCTCTGTTAAATCACTAATTAACTGAGACTAACTATTTTAATTTTCTAGAATCAAGGCAGTATTTACATAGAACTTGTCTGACAACATGAAGTATCTACAAAGGCTTAAAAACAGACCCATTATGCTGCGATATAAAGAAATTCAAGAACAGACATTAAAAAAAATGAATATTTTAAAAGTCAAAAGTTTTCAACTTTTTTTAGAACAATTCTGAGATGAATCTCAAAATTTCAGATTTTTTTCCTAGCAAATTTTGGGCTTTTGAAACGCAGACATTTCCATGTTCTTTCTAGATTAATCTGAAAATGATTAACTGCGGAATTTGGATTTTTGAAATTAAAATCGATTAATGGAAACTGGACAAATATTAAAAAAAAGTTTTGTGATTAAATGTTTTGACGCTAGGACAAGGTGAACTTTTTAAAATTGTTATTTCCCAAAAAAGCAATTGAAACACTTTTTCGAGCCGCATGATCAAAAACCGGATGTTAGAAATGGCCCAAACCACGAAGAAGAAGCATGTGTTGAAAAAAATATCGCGTAAACGAACATATTCACGCGCGATTTTAATTGCTATTCTTATTTAATGGTGTTAGCCAAATATTGCAAGTACACGTTTCAAATGGAAACGCAGCTATTGGTCGACACATAGACAGACGTCACTGCTGCCTTGTGTCGAAGCCAACAGGTATGAGGCCAACTTCATGCACTTTATTCAACAAAAAAACACCTAAGCTTAATTCCTGCCGAGGTAAAATGGGGGTAATTTCCGCAGATGGTGTTCATGCTTCAGTGGGAAGATTTTAAGAGGAAATCAACAATCAAGTGAGACATTAAAAAGCGTCATAGTTAGTCATCGTCTATTAGAGTGTTTCTGGAACCCACTGGGCAGGAGCGGATCTAGAAAAATATTTATGGGGTGGCAAGAGGGTGGTAGGGACTTTTTCAGGGGTGGCAGTAAATATATAATATATTAAAAATAAAAGTTCCCCTCTCACCCTCCGTGGGTGGTCTCTCTCTTTCTCTCTCTCTCTCTCTCTCTCTCTCTCTCTCTCTCTCTCTCTTTCTTTCATCCTCTGACCTCTACCAGAGGCCTGGGAGCTTCAGGTTCTCCTCCAGTATCTTGGCTGTGCCTAGTACTGCACATTTCTGGACTGAGATGTCTGATGTTGTTCCTG
>CAEGAF010191506.1:0-10596 GCA_903067075.1 Micropoecilia bifurca | reverse complement strand
CCCCCCCCCCCCCCCCCCCCCCCCCCCCCCCCCCACCCCCCCCCACACCCCCCCCCCACCCCCACCCCGCCCCCGCCCAAACAGCTTTTTTCTTGTAATTGTGCAGCTGGGTTAAATATGGGAATCGTGATTACCATGGCGACACTATAGATATCGATTAAGTGACATTTGCTTTTAAGCTGGTACAGTGGTGTCGTATTGACTGTAATAATAATTTTCCTTGAACTGTGGGAGTTGCCTTTTACAGTCTGGTGTTCCGAGTTACTGATAGCTTCAGCTTCACATGTGCTTACATTAGGCATTTGTACAGCTTGTGCAGTAGTGTATTAAACAATATTCTATTTTGTTTTAATGGCTCTCAATGCCTTCTCCTCCAATATAACCTCTGATGATGAATTAAAGAAGAATATGTCAATAAAGTCCATTTTCCCCTCACAAGGGGAAATTGCATCAAGATTTAGGGTAAATAAACTCCAAACATATCTTTTCCAGGGGAATGATATGTTAAACATAAGATTTTTACTCTAAGGTCATTTGGAAAACACACGGCGTCACTTGGGTTGTCTGTAATAGAAAAGCATCGCTAGGTGTGGGTTTCACATGCTGGGGTGAAAATTGGGACTTGTGGACTGAAGCGTTGTGTTGGATCCTGAGCAGATTCACACCAAGTATCGGTGCCATACTAACACGTAGATTTGGACCAGAGCTCCGGAACCACAGAGCTGGACTTGTTTGACTGTGAAAAAAATAGAAAATGTTTGTTACAATGTGTATTGTAGAGCTACAGGTGCAAAACCCTTCAGTCAGTGTAGCCAAAAAAATAAATAAGAAATGGTAGGAACCAGTCAGAAATATTGTAAACTTTTTACTTCATAAAAGTAATTTTTTTCTTACTCTTTCTGCTGTGAGTAATCATTATAATAATAATCATTGATTTTAATTGACTCACCAGGGATTTATGGTGATTTCTTTATGACAACCAAAAAATATGTTTTTATTCTTTAAAAGGCCACACGAAAGGCCGTGATTTTAAGAAATTGCTAATTTTTGTATTGAGGTAATAGTCTCTCATATGCATATCCCAAAAATGATGCATTTCACACTTGGGTGATAAAATGATTATGGAGCAGTGTCTTCATGCCTGGTTTGTACAGTTAGCTTTTTAACCTCAACATTTCCAGATCTCACCCATTTCATGACACACACAAGCTGAAAACGTGAAATGATAAAACCGCAAATTGGAGCTAATTTATTTTTTTGCTGTTATTTTTTTGCCTTATTTTCTCTCTTTTTCTCTCTTGCAGCCTAAGAGAATAGTGAGCTGTTGGGGGAAAACAATGTACAATTTTCTTTTAATCCACTCATGACATGATTTCAATACATCTGACATTAACTGGACACACAACGAGGTCTACAGTGAGGAATGCTGCTGTGAGGACATTGTGGAAATGCTTCTATATGGTGCATTTTCTGATTGTGTGCTACAAGGATTAGTGCTTGACCATTCCGTTTTATCTTGTTTATTAGTGAGTTATCAGATTGTTGCCCAGCAAATGTAATGTTGTATGGAGATGCAGATAAACAATCCACTCAAAACACCTTGACAAATTAAATTACTATTCCTTTTAATGACAATGTACAGGTGACTCAGACATTTAACTTGTTTCAGTTGCCCTCCAGGAGAGATTGCTCTGACCCTTCTGTCCTCTTCCATCCGGATTTATGGCTTTTTTTTCTCTTTTATTACAATGTGTGAGCTGCTGTGTGAGGAAGCATGACCTTTCTTAACTTTGTGTCCAGAATATCTAAGGGTGATCCCCCCTGGTCCCATGAAGAAATGTGACAGTCATGAAAATGACAGCATCCCAGACCTTTACCATTTTCAAAGCTTTACTGGAACAATCTGTCATGATTACCTGAACACTCTGTCCAAAGGGGTTTTCTTAAATACGATGTGGTGAGTCATTTTAGAAGGTGGAACGATAAAATCTTCACATTTTCACAGTGAAGAGATTCATAATAAAACCTGTGCTCACTTTTTCCAAGCTTGCAGTAAGTAATCACTAATTAACTCCATGAATCTTAAATATGTCTTTCTTGCAGAAGTAAGCCTTTGTCATCGAAGCCCATTTTACTAAATGTCCAGATCAATTGTGCTGATGTGGCAATGGGCCCTGTAACATGGTGGAAACCTGCTGGAAAAATGGCCCAGACGTTTCCCCCGGTGTGCATAAAGACATTGGTTTTCACCAGTGTGTACTTAAAGTGATTACCTGCTGCAGTCCATGTATGGGTTTTAAAGCCACGGCAGCAGGGATCAACTAATGATCTCTCCTCCAGTCAAATCAATAGGCCAAAGTGTCAGAGAGGGAAGGAGGACGCGAGAGAACACAGAGGAGAAATCATAAAGGAGAAGGGAGATTGTGTGGGGCTATTAGTGTGTCCTCTCACCTTACAGTTCAGTGTTCGAAGGGGCAAAGCCTGGTCAGCAGACAGATGGAGAGAGGAGCCAGGCGCTGGTCTGTGGGGATGGATGCAGCCAGGTGGCACTGTAGGTCTGAGATCTCATCAGTCTATGAATGAGGGAGGAAGAACATCACCGCTTCAGTAGTACAAGAGTTCAGCACAAGAGAGGGATGCACTTACCCAGGATCTTGGAAGCAGCTTATCTTCTTTTCCCCAAATTTTGACAATTAAGAGACAATTTTTTCACATTTTGTCAACCACAAACATGAATGTCTTTCAGTGGGTGTTCATTTAAAGGGGCAGTATTATGTAAAATTGACGTTTTTGAACTTGACATCATCTCATAATATTGTTCCCTCATCAAAAGCAAACCTGGAGTGTTGACTTGATTCTTTCATGGATGTTTGAGAAATCCTTTAATCTCCGTGGCAACCATTCAGATGTGCAAAACACCTGGGTGGACCTAGCTCCACCTTTGAGACTAAGCTCCTCCTCGGAGCTGCAGTTTCCAAGACTCCACCCTCAGAACAGCCCCTCCCCCACTCAGTTCCTTCAGACTAGCCAGCAGCAATTGGCAAGCATCTGTTGGAACTTCACTTCTGCTGAGCTTATAGTACAAGCTCCTTCCCAGTGAAATGCTGATAAAAACGTTGTTAAAGGGTTAATTGTGGAGGAATGCTGTGATGAAAGGACCTGGGGTTTTTAAAAAGACAGAGACCCAATTTCAAGGTGTTAAATTACAAAGTAAAATATATTTTTAGTCATATTTGATATATTTATAAAGAGGTTTTTTTTATAGCAACTGAAAGTAACATAGATACTTAACTGTGCAATAAAATGGCACTTTGTGCCTGGAGAATACATTATATTTCCCTTTTAATAGCCAAACCAAACTAGGGTATAATTGTAAAGTCAACATTCATTAATTGGTTTAAATTTTTATTACAAATCAAAATCTGAACAGTGAGCCATGTATTTGCATTTAGCCCCTTATGCCACTGACTGAAAACTGACAAACACCACAGTCCATACCAACTAGAGTTCAGCTCTGCCTTGTTCTATCTTAGAATACATCCAGGAGTTTTGTGACGTTCTCTGAAAGAGAACATTAGTATAAACATGATGAAATAATAAAACACCTATGATTTGATTGCTTAATGCATTACAAACGTTGGTTTCCGATAGAGTTCAAAGGGTGCAAATATTTTTACCAAGAACATAAGTAAAACTTACTGTATCTCTGATTATTAGATAGTTTATTGATTTTTTTAAAACTAGTTTTCTCTGAGGCACAATCCCAATGAAATTCTGTGGTCCAACATTGTAATTAATGATCACCATAATCAAATTGATTTTAATGTGTTTCAGCTGTTAACTGTAATTCTGTTAAGCTCTAACATTTTGTCTTTCTTATTACATTACTGCTACTTGGCACATGGCAACCAACAACTTCTGCTCCGTGTTTTTTTTTTTTTTTTAGCAGGACACTAACTGGAATTAAGGGGGCCGGCGGTGTTTATCTGCCTCGGGACGAGGTGGCTCATAAGTGGCCATTTCTAATAACAGTGAGACCATCAGGTCGCAGCGACACGGTCATGTTACCAGGGAAATCTCCTGCCAAACAGAGCCTTCTGTGCAGAAACACTGAATAACCCCCTTTGTGAGAGGACTGGTTTTCTGTGGTCTATTTATCATAATTGGAAATATTTATTCCCATGTGAACTCATTTTAAAATTGTGCTGATTATTCCCAATAGCTTCATAATATACATGTTTTTCCTTTCCTCTGTTTTTTACGCAAACAAAAAAGAAAAAAAATGCATAAAAGGTTCTTTTGTATTTTCTTTTTTTTTAAATCAGGATTGTTGAGGTCATTAAAAGCTAAATAACAGCATTCTTTCTGATTTTTCAGCCAAGATATGAGTTCTGGGGTGGGGTAGAAAACAATGATTGCATTCACAAAGCTCAGGTTTTTGAGGTTATTTTTGCTCTGGTGCTTTTAGATAAGGAACAGCTTTGAATAAAACAAAAAAAAAAAAAAAACAAAAACTAAAAAAACCCCACAATAATCATGAGTGTCAACTTTTATGAAGTTGACTTTTATGAAGTTTATGAACAGCTGGTACAACATGCCATGCACATTAAAAAAAATCAGAAAGTCCTCTATTAAGTCATTATACCAATAAGAAAAGTTAGAAAAGAATATTTTTCCATAACAATTAGCTGAAAATGTACATCTGGATGGCTGATGGATGTGAAAAGCTCTAGATCGGATCTGCCGTTCTCACTGCTGAGGCTGTGAGCAGCTGGTAAAAGTCAGCAGTGGTAAAACTACCTACTCGGTGGCTTGATTTGGACCACAGTGCTGCTTCCTGTTCAGCCCAGGTTTTTATGAACTCAAGACCCTGTCCCCACAGATCTCCGTGTCATTTGGACTGTTCGACCTTTGTGCGCCTTACTTCGTTTCCCCCGGTTACACAGTCACGTTGGCATCAAGTGCAACGAGGATAAGGAGCGTCGGTTTTGCGGGTTGGCTCCTTTGGCTCATTATGCTGACAACTGCAGAACACAAAGTGCTCCGGTTTCTCTAATTATTTTCACCTTTCCGAGCATCACCGCCAGCCGGCTGTGGCTTTCCAATAGCCGCTTAACACGTGTGTGCGTGTGTGCAAAAGTGAACCAGTTTAACAATGCTTCATCTCCACTTCGGCGTCTTGTGTCAAGAGTTCCTGGCTGGGAATTTTTATGAAGCTCCCAGCTTCCAATTATAGCTGTCCTTTGCCAAGTGCCAGGCCGTCATGAAAGAATACGAGGTGATTATTTGTAATGTATTGTCCTGAAGAGGACATTGTGTGAACACAAGCGAATGCTACATTCTTGGGCGTGTAAGTGACAAAACAAAAAAATACAACCTTTTGTATGATGGCACAAACCAAATCATTTTTTGTCCCTCTTACATATCTGAATTATTTAAGAGGAGGCATTCGTATTTTGTTTGTTATATTGGTTCAGTACCATGCAGCTAAATTTGTCAGCAGCTTCTTGAAGTGGCCCTGTTACAGCCGCTGGATAAATGAGTTATAAGTGCATTTAATTTTCCTTTGGGGTTAGTTATTTAATATTTGAAATGTAACTGAATTGAACATGCTTAAATATTTGATGCTTTAACTTGTAGTGAATTAAATGCAATCAATAACCTGCGGTATATGTTAGCATTACGATTGTTTTCCATTTCATTTTCTTATGTTGTAGAGAAAGGCATCTCAGTTTTTCCTTAGATATTTTATTTCAACAGGAGTTCCCACAGGACAGCCATGTTTCCTAACATAATCTGACTCACCATGCAGTTAGACCTAAATATCATTTCATTTCATTTAATTTCTTTTTGTTGTTGTCTGGTTGGAAATGAGACGGGTATCTCTCGAAAGATAACTCAATGTGAAATGAGTACAGATGAAAACTGTATATTTTTCCTGTCATCATTAAATAATAAAAGTTATTTACTTTACACCTTTATAACATTGCAACAATCCAACCCTTCTTGTAATTGCTGACCAGCTTTTCCTTGTAATGAACTCCAAAACATTTCAAGTTTATTAAAATTATTAAACCCTTATCAGAATTCAAGTTGGCTGTATAAATGTTCTGGGTAACTCCAGAACATTTATGTTGCATCCAGAATAAACATGTTAATGAAGATATTATGTTAAACATAAATCTGCCAGAGGTATTCATAATTTTGGATTCAGTCGTATTGCTTCAATCTTCAAAAATTCTGCCTTTTGCTCCTCTTGTTAATGCACTAGAATGTTTGCTCTCTGTTTTGAGCAAGGCTGGAACTTCTGTTCATTCATTTTGATGAATGAGATGCAAAATTGTAACTTTACATTTCCAGTCAAATTAAGTGACTGTAAAGAGCGACTGAAGAGTTCTAAATATGGAACTAAGTGGCAAAAATGCCATTCTATAAAACAGACATTTCACTTTTCCCCCCAATATATCTGCATGACTTACAGTACAAACTGTAAAGCTGCTGGCTTAATGATTATTAGAGATGTTGTTGCATGTAAGTCCAGTTGGACCTGTATGGTTGGATGAACCACACACGTTGTCAAGATACCATTCCTGCCATTCGCTACATTTCATGGATCAAACATCAACAGAAAAATATTGTAGTAAATGTTTGTGTTTAATACTTAGCTTCGTCTTCCAGAAGTGATTCTCACATTAGTAGAGGAACTGCGGACTTCAGTAACGTCTCTGATAAATAGCAATTAATTATCGACAGATTCCCAAACACAGTTTTAACTTTTCGTTGACACAGCACAAGTGAGAAACTTTGCCTTGTCGTAGCAACTCTGAATTAACGATATCACTTCTTTTTTCACTTACAATGATGCAATAAGTGTAACTTCTGTCTTCTGTTTTCCATGTTTACCCAAGACTCTGGGTAAATAACAGTCTTGAGTGTCTACGCCAACCACATTGATCATCAGAGTCCTCATATCTGTGACAAATGACTCTAATTACTCCACGTTTTACACTTTTTATTTTTTTTACATACGGTATACGAGACATTTGTTTTCTGTCCTTGTTTTTCTCCTCCTCTTTGTTTTGCTTGAGCGAATCCTTATACTCAGCTATACATTTCACTGCTGCGTTGATTGCTGCTCAGACTTTCCTCCGCCGTGTTCATTCATCATGAGCATGTCTTGCCCCTCCACCCCCGTCAAATTAAGAACTCTCTTGTTGGAATCACGCCAGGGTAAATATTGTTGTCTGCTGTTAGTGATTAAGCACAATTGTTCCTAAGCAATTAGATTTGGGAAAATGACTCCGTTTCATAATGGAAACATAAGCAAAGGCCACAGGAAGTTCTGAAAAACCTTCCCTTTAATGGCGAGCAGGTGATCTGATAATGGGTCTTGACTTTGGGCTGATGCGTGTGTCACGGCCTGAGTGAATCGTCCGACTGAGCGTTGTGATTCCACTTCTCATGCAGCCGAGCGGCTCCTCCGCTGCCCTTGGTGCCGAGTGCCAGAACATTCCCCATTGACTTTGATTCCTGAGGAGCAGCAAAGGAGCAATTGTGGATGTCCTCAGCAGGGAGGGTTGGGAGGGACAGAATACAGATCAGGGACACTCTCCTCGGCGTTCGTCCTTGAAAATGGCTGAAGCTACTTGTGTCAAAAAAGTTTAGTCTGTAGGAATAGAAGACTTGATTCTGGATGGCAGGTCTTTTAAGCTCCCCTTATAACTCATAATATCCTTTTTGTGGTTGTCAGTTGCTGGCTGCTTTTTGGCAGGTGTACTTGAATACAGTCAGAATGTGTTTGTCTTTGTATTGGTCAGCTCATTAACAGGGTTATGAGACAGAGACAGAAGAAAAACAACCCAGAACTTTTGTATTCCTCAGATAAATTTGTTGCCAGTTTCCAGTCTTTGCCGTTGGAAAAACTTTGACCTGTCAGGATCAATTTTAGCTAATTCTGATTTGATTTGAAGAACTAAAATGACTACATAAAAACGACTTTCTTTTTTTTGTCTAGTTTTTCTGCTATAAGTAGTCATTAATAATTTATAGAGGTGACATCATGTCGCTGTGGTACAATGGAAAAGAAAGTCATTTCAGAAGTACGCATCTGAAATTAGCCTAGTTAGCACAGGTAGCATTGCAAAGAAAATGTTTTTCATGTATATTTGAATGGAATGAGAAAAAAAAATCACTTTTTATAAGGAATTAATCCGGCTCTAGTGGCTACATTTTTACAGCAGCAACACCAAGAAAAGTTTTTGCTTGCATGTTATGTGTGTGTTGTTGTTTCAGTATGGTGCGTTTAGTTGTCAGAAAAAAACCCTGAATTTTTTTGCTTCCAAACCTTTTTCTCTGTGTGTCTTTGCTTTTCTAGAGAATCAAAATTATTTTCTGATAAACAATCTGCCTTTTTTTAGAAATATGTTCCAGTTTCCTGTGTGCTTCGCATTGCCAGCGTTCCCCTGATTAGCACTCGTTTTAACCTTTTTTACGCCAGCGTCCTTGAAACGGTCTTATAGGAAATGTTCATTGTGCAGTCACACAGTGTTGCTGTCCTTGTCTGAAGTTATCTGTTGGCTGGATGCTTTATCTTAGCAATTTGTGAAGCAAGATATTATTATGTTTATCACACCGCGTCTTTGAAGGAAGCGGAGTCTGAAGTTGCTTCAGTGTGATCACATATTTGTCAGATATTGTGCTATCAGGCCTCCCTGACTGTATGGAATTGAATATTGATGGAGTTTTAAAAGTTTGAAAGTCACACTTTTGAAGAAACTTGTGCAAATGCTTCCCGCTTCCGTTTCTTTTGCAGGCCTCTACCAGCTCTCTCCAACTGTGAACATGCCACAGGACGACACGGTGATGATCGAGGACGATAGGCCGCCCCTGCTTCCTGCCCACCTGTCTGACCAGTCGTCCTCCAGTTCCCACGACGACATGGGCTTTGTGGGAGAAAACCCGGTTGCCTGGATACGTGAGGTGCCCAGTCATAATGAATGGTAGGTTGCGAGTTGTTCTTTAGAACTGTTTAAATTTTTCATGTATTGTTGAACTCTAAGTAACCCTTGGTGGAGAGAAACAGGATGCTGGTTGTTTTAAGATTTTTAACAAAAAAAAAATCTAGTTGCTGTGAAGTATTGCCTATTCATATCTCTAAACCTTATTATATTTTGCCAAATGTTAAGCAACGTATGTGGTAGGGGGCGCTGTGGTGGCGCAGGGGTTAAGCACAACCCACATATGGTGGCTTTAATTCTCGACCTGCTGAACTTTTCTGCATGTCTTCCTCCTTCTCTCATTCCTACTTTCCTGTCAATTCACTATCAAATACAGGCCATTAGAGCAAACAGGATTTAAACTTACAAAGAGGAAAAATGTCAACATTTTTTGGGGGGGAGGGGTGGGGGTTATCAATTGTTTGCCAAAACTTACTATTCCAGACCTGTGGTCAGGGGCCAAACAGAATCACTGCATGGGCCACACATGGCCCCAGGGCCACACCTTGGACACCCCTGCATGAAGTTGCACATGAAATATAAAGTTGAAAACTATAGTACTATGCAAACTATGGCCTTTTATACTAAGTAGTTAATAAATAGAGTGCATGTGAGTCGTTAGTCAGTAGAGATGATCTGTCACATAACATCTAAACTAAATAATTTGAAGTTAGTTGTAACATGTTAAAATGTGAACAGTGTCACACTGGGCGACAAGGCTCAGTGTAATTTATGGTCTGAATTGGAGCAGGTCAGCCAAACAACTCCATAGCAACCAAAAGAGAGAGATACAGGATTGTGATTTTATGTTGCATGAAGGTTACATCTGAGCACAAATGTCTACGTGGCTTTTAGTATAAACTTGTGTAACAGTGTGTTGGTGTGTGCACTGTGTTAAATAATTGATTAGCAGTAGAAGTCAAACTGTGAGTAAAAAGACTCTGGGGCTCAAAGTTCCTCCACCTCCTCAACTCCAACCACCCATGGGATTTTAGTGGCCGACTCGGCGTGCAGACCACTGGCCCGGCTGCAGCACCTCGTACGAAAATGAAGCCAAGGCTCATCAACCTTGTCAGAACACGAAGTCTCTGTTGGGAATGGAGCTTAAGCTCAGGAACCCTTTTTGCACCAGACTTGTAAAAAACTAAAAGATAGGCTGACATTTTAGCAGTTCAGCAGCGCTAAGGTAGCACAAGCATTCACCTTCATGCTTTAATATATTTTTGGTTGTTTTTTTAAGCTGTGTAGCTGTTTTTTTTTTCTTTTTTTTTTGCGTGACAAAGTTAGACTTTAAACCAGAGATAGACTTGCTGAGTCAAATTTTTTTTCCACAATTCAAAGTTTTGCTCTCCCTAAAGTCTCCTCCATCTCCTCTCTGTGTTCCTCTCTTCCTCTGACTCATTTATTATGGATGAGTGGATTTGCTCAGCATGCCTGCTGTTCATGATGTCAGAGGTTTGTCATAGTGGATTAGGTCTACAGCATATGTCTGAAATGCACTCAGACTTCCTCACGCCGCGTCTACACACACACACACACACACACACACACACACACACACACACACACACACACACACACACACACACACACACACACA
>CAEGAF010191459.1:0-35897 GCA_903067075.1 Micropoecilia bifurca | reverse complement strand
TGTGCATAAAGGATCCACAGCCAAGCTGCCAGCCGCTCCCCAGATGCGTTCAACCCACCACCTCCCCTTCTTCACCCCCACATCCTTCGGCTCTAGGATATCACCCTTTCCTGACCTCCACCACCAGAATCGGACCCCGGGGGAGAATAAATGACAGACTTGTTTCTAAACACGTGAATATATCATGGTTAAAAGACTTATAAGATTTGCGCAGGTTTTGTTTTTGATGAGTGTGTTTCTGGACATTTGAAATCAGGTATCTACAACTCAAATAAAAGAAATAGAACAATAAGATACATTTTGTTCAGGATTTTAATATTTGTGGAAAACAAAGATTTATTTATTTATTTATTTAAAAAAAAAAAGCTTTTATTGACCATAAACCTATAGCTGTCAGCACCTTTCTGTTGTGGAAATGATCTGGAAAAATAAACACCACATAAAACCGATCACCTCATGACTTTTCATCTGAATCAGAATACTTCCACAAAACTATTTTGGGATTCTCTTTTCTTTTCTATTTTAGGGCTGAATGTGAGGTCACTGTCACATCCCACCTGTTTGAGCAACTGTTGGCACCACTTCGTGAGAGACATCGGGGTCACCACATGTCCGCAGGACATCCGGGCTCTTAGGGAATCAAAACCTTCACACAGAACTGCAGAAACATCCAATGAGATCCTCCGGCATGTTTAAATACAAACTATATACTTTAAATACAGATACCGAGAAATCTAATACAAAATTAAAGCGCTGATGAAACGAAACGAGCCACTCACAGTCGAACTGATCCTCTTCAGCCGTGAATCGGATTGTAGAGTCGCTCAGGTTGTAGCTCTTAATTCTGTCATTCATCTTGAAAGGTCTCTGGATTTCTGCTGCTTCTTCGTCTTCCCCCTTTCCTTCTTCTACACTCTTTCCTTCTTCTACACCCTTTCCTTCTTCTACACCCTTTCCTTCTTCTACACCCTCTCCTTCTTCTACACTCTCTCCTTCTTCACCCTTTCCTTCTTCAACCCTTCCTTCTTCTACACTCTCTCCTTCTATACCCTTTCCTTCTTCTACACTCTCTCCTTCTTCTTCTTCACCCTTTCCTTCTTCAACCCTTCCTTCTTCTAAACTCTCTCCTTCTTCTATACCCTTTCCTTCTTCTAAACTCTCTCCTTCTTCTATACCCTTTCCTTCTTCTACACTCTCTCCTTCTTCTTCACCCTTTCCTTCTTCAACCCTTCCTTCTTCTAAACTCTCTCCTTCTTCTATACCCTTTCCTTCTTCTAAACTCTCTCCTTCTTCTAAACCCTTTCCTTCTATACTCTCTCCTTCTTCTACACCCTTTCCTTCTTCTACACTCTCTCCTTGTACACCCTTTCCCTCGTCTTCATCCTTTTCTTCTTCTACACCCTTTCCTTCTTCTACACCCTTTCCTTCTTCTACACTCTGTCCTTCTTCTCCATTTTGTCCATCTTGTGAACCTTAAATTTATATTGGAAAGTATTGGCAAAATTGACCCAGTATAAATTATTAAAAAGTCAGATTTCTTCTTACTTTTCTTCCTGTAAAAGAGGAGGTGGGCACTTTGAGATCTGGTACAAAAAGAATGTGAAGTTAGTTTATGAAAAACAGTGAAAATGAACAAACTGGACGGCGCTTACTTCTCAAACTTTCTCTGGATCCTGTGGTCACCAAGCTGTTATAAACAAAACAACTAGATATAAAACTTACATTATGTTATTATGACAAAGTGAAATATTAACTGTACAAACATCTTTAAAAGCACTGTAATGGGATAATCATCTCACCAGTGTCACACTGGAGTCGTTGAACTCGTACCATCTGTCTTCATCCTCAGGTCTGATTGTTGCTGTGTAATGCCCACATGTCAAAGTCCCAAAGTGATCCACCAAGGCGTACAGTTTATATCTCTGGTTCTGATCAACAAAACTCACACATTAATCTGGAAACTGGAAAGAAAATGGACAACAAACACAATATACTAAAATATACCTCAGGTAAGTTGATGGTGTCACAAACATCCACAGCACGGCTGTCTTTACTGTAAGACATGCGTTTGTAGTTGTATTCAAACCTCTTCAGCAGCAAAATCAAATTCTCTGGATGATACTTTAGTTTATATTTCTATATGAGAAACAACATTGAAACAATTAAAAGCAGATATTTATATTAACTGTATAAAAAGACACACTTTTCAAAAACTTGTGAACAAACTAAATCTCTGTTTTATGTTAGCTAGGACCAACAATTTATTGATTTACTATGATTTTTTTCCACTTTTGCAAAGTCTTTTGTTGCAGGAGGAAGTGGTGCACTTTTTAAATAGATGGAATAATAAGAATAGAACAAGAAGTGGAAATATTGAAGCAACGTCTAAAGACAACAACCAGGAAGTCAAAGCATGGGCACAGATTGGTATCCAACTGGACAACGACCATAATTATACTGCCAAATTAGTTAGAGAACAAACTGAGAACAACAAAGTGTTTTGGAGAGTTCATCATTAACTCCTGAACAAGGCTGTCTACAAACATGAAGCAGTTGAAACAGATCTGTCAGGGAAAATGGACCAAAACTTTAGCTCTGCTGTAGTGAGAGTTTATGGAGCCAAGATATTTGACCCAGGTGAAGATGTTTTAAAGACAATGCTACCAACTACTAATAAAATGTATGTAAATTGTACAAAGTCTCTCATTATTAAGTTGTTTATAAATAATTTGTTAATCTTCATGGACATGAAACAACAACAGGGAAGGTTTAGTCTGATTAGTTGATAAGTAAAGATGTGTCCTTTTATAACACATATTTAAATATGCAGTTAAATGTACAGATTGATGCATTGTTAAAATATTTAATAATGTTGTTAAATTGTCTCTTTTCCATAAATGAACCAAGCATGTTTGCTGCATATAAATATAATCTTTTGTAAAACAAGTTTCTCTTTACTTACAACAGTAGTGTCATGATAGTCTTCACAGTCATCACAGTACATCTGGTCTTCTCCACAAAACTTTACATCCTTTAAAAACTCATTAATCCCATCCTCCTGGAAACACATTTTGTGTTACTGCACAAACCTTCACCAGGTACTTTTCCATTATTCTTTCTCTTGAGTAATAAGTAAATCATTGACTATTCCAGATGACTTTTGTGAGTTTTGTGTGGCACATAAAATAGTTTCTATTGTGCAGGTTGTTTCTTACCACACTGTAGTTCCCATTACTAGAATCCATCAGTGGGAGAGAAAGAAAGAAAAATGGCAATTTGTCTTCAGTGGATGAGCCACATTCATCACAAACAGTCCTGTGAACCAGCTCTCCTTTGAATATCTGAAAATACAATTTGATTTAAAATCTAACAGCTTGTTTATTTTTCATTCACTCTCTCATGTTCCCTCTCCATACCAATCTGACAGTGATTTCATGAATAATTTACCTCTGACGCTTCATCACTGATATCAGATAAAATCTTCTCCAGGTACTGACCAGCATCCAGCTGTTCAAACACTGGGAGAATGAAGAAAAAATTATACATAAATTATGTGTTTTTATATTGTCTATATTTCATATAATCGTTTCATATTGACAAGTTTGTTTCTTACACAACTTGTCAATATTTATGCTGAAGCTGCCATCTTGATGTACCAATTTCAAAGGAAAGTCCCTCTTTTTAATAATAAAAATTGTTAAATTTATACCGTTTTTAATTTCAAACTTCTCTGTAACTTTTGTGCTTTCTGCAGTGTTTCTTTTTAAATCTTCAAACAATGCATTCAGTTGAACATTAATGTCTCCCTTTTCTTTTGGACATCTGTTAACAAGATATTGTCAGAGATTCAGACATTATGTTGAACAAAACATCAAACTTTTCTTACAGCAATCATTTGATTTATCTGTAAGTAAGGATCTTTCAGTTATTACTACAGAGTACTATGACTTCTTCCATCATATTTGTGGACCTATATGAAATAGAAAGTCCACCAAGGGATACTTTACTTTCAGTACCTAAAGTGCAAACTCACCTTGGAAATTAATATTTTTAGTTTTCTGCTCCATCTTGGAGCTGGTTGCAGAAATACATGAAACTAAATGTGCTGTTGTTTTAAGATTCTTCCTACTGACCTTGGGAAGGAATCATCAGTCCGTAAATGATTTAACTGAAGAATATTTTAATCATTTTCTTTATGACAGTGTTAACTATTTCTATTTTTGCTGTGAATGTTCTGTAACTTCTCTGTACTGCTGCCAATTAAGTTTTTAATCTAAATATGATTTCTCTTTGGAAAACATATAAATAAATTAAACACACTAACCTTTCTACAGCCTCTCTGAACTCTCTAGTCATGAACAGAACCTGCAGAATGGTGTTCAGAGAATCTGTTGCTCCTTGGTTTCTCAACCCATGATACTTAATGTCTGTGGTACGTTTTGTTACAGAACATCTTGCAATATTAACAGAAGAAGCTCAATTTCATTACTATTGAAAACTCCGAATTTAGCCCTTACCTTGGTTCATCCTGAGTCACTAACAGTTCCAATAATGCGGCTCTTCTTCACTTTGCCGTCGCAGAAACGATTTCTGTTGCTGAGACACCGCTGAAATAAAATGACAGTAAGAGACACTCCCATGATCGCAGAGTGAGGGAATCAGAAAACAGTAGCTTTCTCTTTCATTTTGCAACTAGAACATTTCATTCAGAAAGAAAAAGAACAAGATTCAAAAGTTTTACTAATGCTTGGTGTCCTATAACAGAAAGAAAGGTCAAAATGTGAACTTAGGGGAATTCAGGTGTCACTAAAGAAAACAATGTTGGCTTCAGGTTTTCAACAAACAAAATGAAACAAAAACTTGAGTGAGGAGCAGGAAAGTACCTAAAATACTTGGCTGGTGATGATTAGTTTCTGTTATTTTCCTACTGAAGTGTCAATCGATATTGACCCAGCAGCTTTCTATGAAACACTCACCTGGGTGCATTTAAGGTGAACTGAGTTATTATTAAGTTATTATTCCTTGGATCATAGCTTCTTGATGAGTTCAATGAGTTCAAATAAGAGAACATGAACTGTGGATAAAAAAGCCTCAATGATGTCAGAAGAGAGTGCACAGACTGGTTTTAGATTTAAAAAAATTAAACAGCAGCTCACATAACATTTGTGCAGAACATCGTCTCAGACTGGACTAGATGTTGAAGCAGATGGGCGACAGCAACAGAAAACTACATTTTCCTACAGTCAGGACGTTTTGACCAGTTTAGTGTTGGTTCTCAAAAATTAAACACTGACGGATCTGAAGAATGTTGGCTGTTTCCTCAAGTGACCTTCACATCAGACGAGTCAGAGTTTGACATAAATAAGATTAAAAACATGGAGGCATCTTTGTCTTCTTCAGTGGTTCAAACTAAATGTTGGGTGATGATGTTTCCTTCCACATCATTAGCTATTGCCAGTAGTTAGAAGAAAAGCAGGTTTAGAGGAGATGGTGGAGTCAGTGCTTATTTATCTGATTAGTTTAATTAATCCGAGTAAAAAAAAATATAATTTCACTCCACCTTGTTAAAATCTATTTCCCTGCTCAGTGATGTGGCTGTTTCTAGAACCTTTTTGACTGGTTTGGTGTAACTCATATTAAACAAATGTCTCAAGGACAATTAATGTTAAACAGATTGATTGTCACAATTTATCAAACTGATTACCAAGTTGTTGTTTTTTAAAGCGGTTTTCTGATAATTTTAATTCTCTATCAAGTTTAGGTCAAGAAACTTGTCGACTTCCTCACTCAGGCACCTTGATTTCCAAATGAAAATTTGCTTCATGTGAAAACAAGACTTTAAGCCACTGAATAATATTCCAGTTGTCTTTCCCCTTCGGCCATTTAAGACGTCTGAAGTTTTCTTTGGTTCAAAGGTCACAAGAGACACAACATTTGTTTTCTGGTTCTTTAAACACTGTCTAATTATTCAAACTGTCACACAATATGAAAGGATTACTTGATGCAAATACAATAATAGAGACATCAAACAGCACAAAAAGCTACATATTCTTGTGGACATTCTTTAATAGGTGTTTAATCTGTTGTAGTTTTATAGTCATACATTTCACAACATGGCAAGATTCATTTGGAAACTACTTTATCATAAGTTGAGTACGAATATTGTTCAAATTGTTGCAAAAGTTGGATTTTAAAGATTTGACTAACAAGGAGCAGGTAAATAAACAGTGGGAGCTCATGTATCACATCGTCATGAATACATCACATCATGGACACAGAATAAAATAGAGATCTATTCCCATTCCACACAGAAATAGTCGTCTCTTCCTGTGTGGAATAGACGTCCATCCCACACAGGAATAGATGTCTGCCTATCAGCAATGCCACTGGGGCAAACTCCGTAGCAGTCACCAGTCTTTAGGCAGCCAAAACAAAATGACATCTTACATCGGGGACATTTCATATTTTTGCATCCTGTTCCAGTGTGCTGGATCAGTGAGCCACAGGTGGGACACGCACGGACTGATGGAAACTCTTTGACTCCCTCCACAGTATTAATTTGAACTTCTGGACACTCTCTCAGCGTCTTCAGGGCAGAATTGTGGCAGTCATCGTTTTCACAGCGGTCGGATCGAGGCTGTTGACCTTTCCACTCCCTCAGACACTGCCAGCAGAACCCAAAGCTGCGTCCGGTCTTTGCTGAGCACACATGGCAGCAGACATAGAGGTTTGAGCTGCTCCCTCTGGTCACAGGAGTCATGCAGCCTGGACACTGTCAGGTCATTGACATTATATGTGTGTTTGAGAGGTGAGAAAGGGAACAGAGGGATTTGAGTCAGACTAAAACCTATGTACAGTTATCATTACATCATAATAAGATACTTACAAACTTTGTGTTGGGATTTTTGGTGGCAGCATTCAGGGCCATCGTTTTAGCAAAGTTCTTCATTTCTTCAGGGGTCAGCAGGGCCATTTTGCAAACTTCCTGATAAGACCACTCAGCATTACAGCCAGACTGACCGCACACAAACCTGGATTCTCCCTTCGTTTAAGCAGACACTACATGTTCAACATTGACAACTTTTAACCATTTGTCAATATTCTGTTAAAAATTCTAGTTAACACAAAAAATAAGACTGATGTATTAAGATGCTCTTTTACTCAAAATTTCACGGTTAAGAATTTGTCTTTGGAAAGTTAGCTAAAACTTTACAGTGATTCTGTTGAAGGTAAATAAACTTAAAGCAGCAGACATAACAAAAATCCATTTAGTTTAATTTTGTTCAATTAAAAAGAGTAAAAGACACAGAATAAAATATTTTACATTTTACATTTAATTATGCATTTTATTGAAATTACAGATCCTAATCACATGAGTGTATTGTGGTAGAATTAAAATATCTGCGCAGGTTTTGTTTTTGATGATCATTTCTGTTTCTGTACATTGGAAGTCAGGTATCTAGGGAACAAAATGTTTCGGAAAAGAGGATAGATAGATTTTCTTCAATAAGATTTTCATATTTATGGAAAATTTGATTTTAAGTGCATTTAATAACCAGAAAACAAGATAAAAAACTGTACTGTGTCAGCACCTTTCTGTTGTGCAAAATACACGTGGAAAATAAACATAATCAGGAAACAGGAAACCGGTCACCTCATTACTTTTCATCTGAATCAATATAACATAGTTCTTATACATTTATACTTATACATACATTTCTCTTTCCCCCCTATTTTCTATTTTGAATAAGATTATATTTGAATCATATCCCACCTGTTTGAGCAACTGTTGGCACCACTTCGTGAGAGACATCGAGGTCACCACATGTCCGCAGGACATCCGGGCTCTTGGGGAATCAAAACCTTCACACAGAACTACAGAAACATCCAATAAGATCCTCCAGCATGTTTAAATACAAACTATGCATAGTATGAACAAGATTACAGACATAGTGAAAACTTGTAGCTACAGCGCTGATGAACTGAAAGGAGCCACTCACAGTCGAACTGATCCTCTTCTTCCACAAGTCGGATGGTAGAGTCGCTCAGATTGTAGCGCTTAGTTTTAGGGTTCATCATGGAAGATTTATTTACTTCTCCTGCGATGCAGAAAACAGTCAACTTTATATTGTATTTGGTCTAATGGAAGCTAACTCTTTCAATTCCGAGCCTCGTTATTCTTTACAAGTCATGTGACTTTAGCTTTGCAGCTGATCGCTGAAGATACGCCTACATGGAAAGAAGAGCAGGTGGATGGATAGATGGATGGATGGATGGATGATATTTAATGAATTATGGTTAAAAATCACGACAATATGGAGGATAAATATTAGGTTGTAGTTTTTAATGTTGATGCCTTAATTTCACAAAAACTAACTGGTATGAATAATTTACAGTTTATTAAGAATGAATAATCAGACTACCATAGAATAAAAATATCCTTTATTGTCCTGTAATGGGGACATTTCTGTGCGACAGCAGCAAACAGACAGGCAGACGAACCAAGTCTATTCACATAAAGATGGGAAAATTTGGCTCTTCATTTATTTTTGAGCATCAAGCATGTAGACAAATTAAGAGCAATTTATAGTTATTTTCATATCCTCTCACCACTTTTTATTTTGCATGTGCGAGTGTTTTCAAAGAAACGGCATTGATTAAAGGTTTACCTACAATAAACAGGTGTGAAAAAAAAATCACAAAACCTCAGCATTTATTAACTTAAGGGTATAAGAGATTTATATTTGATCAAATATTATTATGATTAAATAATTTATTTCAAACAGGTTTCTTTTTAAACAAGAGAAAAATTATTCAGTGGGACAGCGAAAAACGTGCATAAATAACCAAGAATAATAATAAATATTGACAAATAATTATAAATAAATAAAAACATGTTATGGGAATGCTTAGATCATATTTTTATGTATGAGATTTTTGAATTTCATTTGATGGCTTTGTAGTGAAAACCAGCAATAATGCATAAGAATGACTGGGCGTTTTTATTTTTGTTTTCATTTTACATACAGATCATTTTTACATATTTCAGAAATACAGATGCATTATCTTTCCACCAAACAGGAGGAAAATAATGCACCAATAATGAATCATTATTTTCCTCCTGTTTAAATCATATTTACAAAAAAAATAATTATTTTGTAAATAATGACATTTTTAATGCAAAGTTGCTTTAAAAGCTGGATTAGAAGTCCATTAAAAGCGCCAACTTTGCATTAAAAATGTCATTATTTACCGAATGACACTTCATGACAACTGTCATTCATAAAGACTTCTTTATGTTCATGACAAGTGTTATGTCATGCCAGTCTTATGCACACCTCATCAAATAAATTGTTAACAAAATGGTAATATATTGAGATCACAATGCAATTCGTTTCACCTATAATGTGTGTAGTAATTTATCATTCTGTGTTCTGGTAGCCTGATATGTTCGCAGTACATATCAGGCTATGAAGCATTATGAATTATTAAGTGTGTATGAAGCATTATGAAGCATGTAATGTACAAAGTGGCAAAGCAGAATAATAAAGACATTGTGTCACTAAAGTTACTTCATTAACAATTATAATAAACCAAAAGTGTAATTGTAGCATACTGTAAATGCACTACCAATGTAGCCCTAGGTGGAAATTCAACCTGTAAGACTCTTCCGGCATCACTTATCACCACGCCTTCATCCCAGCCAATCAGGACGCACCACCTCTCTACCTGGATCCAATCACCTGGCAAGAGATCCTTCGAAAGGCGAAGCAACCACAGATCCACCTGCTTCAGCCGTACTTCAACCCACCTCCTCCCCATTTCCACCACCAGCCACCCAGATACCTCCAGGTCCCCCCCAAGATTCCTCTCTCCAAGCTCCGCTCCACCACCAGTTACCGGGCCCGGGGGAAAACCTACCTGAGCTTCGTTTGAGCCGATCATTCAAGCTCGCTGCAATTCTCGGCTCGCACGTCTTCCACCGGTGTCCGAGCACCAAATTCTCGGTCCAATGAAATTGTCTAACTGCTGTTTCTCTCTCTGTGTGAGTCTCTACAGATTGAAATATATTAGATATGTATTTCCAATATACTTAAAATACAATCTAAGTATATGTTAAATCTAATTCAATCATTAAATGGTACACTCTAATTATACTAATCAAGCATGTTTATATTACATAAAAAGCAATATACTTAAAGTATACTAAGTCTAACTTAAGTTGTCCAAGGAAGTTTTAAAGTAAGTTTTGACTTACTTACGTAGTCAAAAAAGTACATTGATGTACACTTAGTACACTTTAAATTATACTTTAATACTACTTAAATACTATTAAAGTACACTAAGCACAAAATTAGTTGTTCCAAATGTTACACTTTAAGTTAACTAATCTTAAATGAATTTGAAGTAGACTCATGATTAGTCTAACTTAAAAAGTATGCTCAAGTATGTTAAAATTTTACATACTTAGTATATTAATTTTTCACCAGGGTTTTAGTGAAAATTGAAAAGGACATAAATTATCCAAAGGACTGACCTTTACCTAAAACAAAACCGAAAGACAGTAAGACAATGTTCAAAACAAATGAGTGGAGTTTGTTTCCTAAGAAAATGTCTTATGAAACCAAAAATAAATAAAATCATTTATATAGGATGTAATCACAGCACTTACTTACATAGTCTATTTAATCTTATTAGACAAATTACACACCCCTAATATAAATTATTTAAAATGGTTTAAACAATGTCTAATGTCTCACAAGTGATAATTGTGAAAACTGTAAATCAGCTTTTTAAAATAAATCTCATCATTTAATCTGCTCCATGGCTCATTTGAAATGAGAATTTCTCAGCAGGTGTATTTACCTATGTCACGCCGTAGCTGCTGTATTTTGTCCTTCAGAAGCTTTACAGGAATCTGCTTAAGATCCTCTTCTTGTTGACAACTGTCGATCGGTTTTTTAAAGAGCTGTTCAAAACAGACGATCCCCTGGCGAGACATGACTTCTTCTTTTGATGACTTTAAACTCTACTCTGGTTTTAAGCTATAATGTGACAGACTGAGAAGGGAGGGCCTTATATATGATGACAGAAGAGCATTTACTTTCATTTTTGTTAAAGGCGTGGCTTAAAAATAAAAAGGTGGATGGGCCAGAGCAGAGGATGATTAAAAATTATTTGGCAATTTTTAATCATAATCACAGTTCATATCCATGTTAGATGTTACGGATATGAACTGTGCCTGCCTTTGATCAGTTTATTATTATTATTATTATTAATTTGGAATATACAAATAAATAATAATTAATATCAAAACATTGTCTAATTCAGGATTGGGGTTTTGGTAAAAAGGCAGCAGCTAATGAGAAGATAAAATTGCTAATCCTGCAGATAATAATACAATTGCAGATAATCCTTTCAACATTTCAGAAAATAAGAGCAGCAATAATTAAAAACAAAACTAATTTCATCTTTCCACCTAAATAGGGTTTTTCCAAAATGTTCCCCAGTTTATATAAATGCGTTGATAAGGTCTTTGTCCTTATCAAGATCATTTGGTGGTAAAGTACCTGAAAGAACTTCCAGGTACTTTCCAGATTCACCAAGGTCCAGAGTGCTCATGTGGTTTATTATAAACCAGGTAAAAGGTTCTGCGATGTAACTTTCATTTTCACTCTGCAGCATTTCCAATGTGAATTAAGATACAAGATCAACCTTTTGGAAGGAGCATAAAAGTCATCAGACATGATCATTAATGGTTTAGTCTAAGCAAATAATTCTGTACTTTTCTGTTTATTAGTGTCTATACTAATTCAGCAGTCCGACATGCTCCCTTCTTCTGTTCATTGTAGCTGGAAAATTTTGTTTGCATTTTGTTTTGAATTTTAATGTTGCCAAGGCCTGATTTATTGAGTCTGAATGTATGGTTCACTTGTTAAACAAACAAGAAACACAGAATGTAAAGAAAGCCGCAGAAAAAAGTCAGACTGTTTGTATAGTCGATACACATGTAAAAGAAAAATTAATTGCAGGTACTTCACAAAATGGAAACCTCAAAGTATCATTTTCGTCTTCAGTTCAGAGTTATAAAGTTGTTGCTTGAAAGTTGTTAATTTGTTAATTAAAGTTGTTAATTTACATGCTGCATGTTGTTGCTTCCAATATAATGTTTTTAGTAGTGACCTTAAAATATGTATGCAAAGGTCTTCCTTTTTTATAATCCCTTCCTAATAAAAGGACTCATTGTAATGTTCTTGAATAATAACAGTGCAAGAAAAAAATAAAATAAAAAAATTACTTTTCCACTCATAAATTCAACTGTTGACTACTAAATTATTTTAATTAAGAAGAATAAAGACTTGCAAACATCAATCAGGTTATGCATGTCATTGGAATCTTACCAATAAAGTCTTTTTTTGGTTTGACTTTAGTAGTTTCTGAATGTCTGCAAATAAGTAATTCAATGCATCACATTGCATAAACATTTTAACATTACAACACTCTTCATTTCATCTAGTTATTTCAGAAGTCTATTTTCCTAAAAGGTGCCAGTTCATTAGAGAAGCAGTCCACAACATGATTTCTCAGCTCCCACTGTATGTTTTACAACTGTCTTTGCTTCAGAGTGTTGCTTATCTATTCACACCAGGTTGCTATTCAGATACATAATCTTTAAATGGATCATTAATGTAAACAAGGCTACTGTAAAACATCCAAAGCATTTGAAAATGGATGGAGTCAGAGCACCACCCAGTGGGTTAAAAGCATGTAGCAGTTAATCATTGCTCATGGAGGGCAAATGTTTTATGGTGCTGTGTGGAAAACACCCAAATCCAGACTAAATAGTTGAATATTGTATTAAAACTAAGAAGAGATGGTTCAGGTAATCCAGAACAAACTTTAAAAATAAAACCTAAACTTAGAATATGAAAATACAAACTGAAGAAACATGAACTAAGACAGATTTTGCACAATTGTCTTCAAGAACATTTATTAAGAATACAAAGAGCATCCCACTACAGATATGACAGAGATGAACTGATTGAGCTGTGGACTCACGTTTGAACTCCGCCTTTAATTGGCATAAAGTATCCAGCTAAGAAGAATGTTGTTTTATCTGCCACATTTCTCTGTTTTACATTTTTGTGTATTGACGCTTTACTTTAAAACAACATATCTTATATCTTTCAAATATAACAGATTATAATTTTCCAAAACATTTTAACACAATAATTTTAGAGAAGCAAATTTCACATTAAGTAGCTAAAAACATTAATCTCCATTTAAACACTTTTATTTTAAAACTATTAGTTTTATTAGGTAATTGGAGGCCAAAGAAGAAATTATTGTCAACGTAAAATATAACAAGATAATAAAAATATTTCAGATATCATTTGATACTTAACAGAATAAAGAAGTTTCACAGTTGATGAACATGGACAAAAGGAACTCGAACATTTTTGAAATTATTTAATCCAGGTTTCAGTACAAAGAGCTCAAAAGGAAGCATCTATTTCACTTCCTGTGCCACACAGGTATGGCTGTCTGTCTGGGAGCCACACCATCACTGCAGGCGATGAAGTAGGAGCTGGTCTTCAGACACTCAGGAGTCAACTTCAGACACACGAAGCAGAACTCCACCTGGCAGCGAGGACAGGTGATGTTCTTGCAGCCCGTCTTGTCGTGCTCCACTGTCTGTCCACAGGTGGGACAGGCCCTGATGGAGGGACAGTCATTGACATCCCGCACCTCGGGGAAAGATGTTGTCTTGCAGGTCCTGAGCAGCTCCAGGTCATGGTTTTTGCAGTCATCGTTGTTACAGTGATCAGAGCGTGGAGCCGGACCTTTCCATGGCTTCAAGCACTGCCAGCAGAACTGGACCAGTTTCTTCTGGTCTGCAACGCAAACTAAGCACTGAACGCAGAGGTTAGTCAGGTTCTTTCTTTCAACGTAGCTCTTACACCCAGGGCACTGTAAGAGGAAGACATGATGGTTTAAGTAGAACAATTAAAGTCAAGACTGACCTAAAGTTAGAGACACTTACTTCTCTAAACTCCTGATACTCTGCAGCAGCCAGACGAGCGATGGTCTCCTCAAAGTGTTCCATCTCTTCAACGCTCAGGTCCGCCAGGCGACGCACCTCTTGATACGGCCACACAGCACCACATATCTCCTGGGTGTCTTCGTCTATAGCAGGACACTTGAACTTGTATTGACCCTAAGATGGTCAGACAAAAACATATAACCATAAAGATGCAGAATAACTAGTTTGATGTTTGAACAAATGGGTTAAACCCTCGAAATCGGGGTTTATTTCAGTGTTCCGTTTAAAACACATCATATGTACTTTTTAAAATAATACTGAATGTCTGATTTTAGGGAAGCAGGTCAAAAAGCCTTCAGTCTACTGAGGACTGCAATGTCTTGGTCAGCCACTGACAATGTTTGCAGCCATTGACACCTGGTGCTTGTTTAAAGGACGAAAGACAAAGAAATGAAAATGTACTAGAAAATGAAAAACATGATGGCTTCAAGAAAGGCTGGCAACTATGTTTCCATGACTTTAAACTCAAACATACACCAGTACATGAGCACCGAACTGTTCACCTAAATGCATCACGGTTGCAAGAAGGATCCATCCTAGATGGACAGAGAGAAAACAAGCCGACACAAATGAAATGGATTTCAGTCTATAATTATCCTTTTATTTCTTTGTAATTATACATCCTTTAAAAACAATTATGTTATTGATGAATCTCACTGTTTGGATTGAGTTAGAAACCAGCTACACTAAATTTGACTTTGGAAATGTTTTCCTCTTATCTACAGTGTCTTTAGCTGTGCACTGGAACTATTTTAATTTCAAAATAAAAGCATGTTAGAAGGTACAACAGTGAAAAGACCAAAGAAAGAAAATGTTGCATATAAAACATGTGTGATGTCATTACGTACCTGATCCAGCAGACTGCGACACCAGCCAGTCAGAGATTGTGGAGTGACAGCGTGACCACAGGACATTTCAGCTCTAAGACCCTGGTCTTCATCATCATCACTGACTAATAGGGGAGATAATAAGTTGGACACTGTAATAGAGGACATTAAACTGAAAAAAGTACAAGTAAAACTTGACTACCCCTATTTTATGAATTATTCAAAAGCAAATACATAGATGTAGAGTGAACAAATACTGACATAATAGTCTTTAGTCCTTACATGGAGGATCCAGGTCATCAGGTCTGTCCACAAAGCTCAGCGTGGCGTCATGGGGGTCGTATCCTTTCTCATCCTGATTTGAGCTGTTCATTTCAGACCCACTTTGTTCTTCCAATTTGTCGGCTAAAAGTCTCTGCTCTCAACCAGGAAATAATCTGAGTCTGCAGGCTGTTACGACACTCCTAAAGCAAGCTTTGTTTTTACTTTCAGTTTCTTCTACAAATTTAAATGTACACGATGTACATGAAGTCAAACTCCCTGGCTGAATCCATTCATTTTTACTCTCATATTAATGTAATGTAACTCAGGGCAAAGGGAATAAAATTAAAACAATGTTTTCGAAAACTTACTTTAGAAGATTTTGGTGACACAAAACACACATTGGTTACCAGGGCTGTGCAGAGACCACTAAAGGGGCAGGTGCTCAACAACAAAAAAAGGGCACATCTAACCGCATTTCAGCTTTCAGAGTTTAATAAACAATGATAAATTACAAAATTGTGAGATATACAATCAAAGCTAACGAACATCTCTATATAGAGCATACAACTATGAATATGTAAGATATTTTATTAGTAATTTTTTTCTGCAGGTCTATTTTGTTATAGGAAAGTATTGCAATATTCAAACCCGCAATTTAGCAAGATATGTAAATCAGAGCTGGACCACCAGACATATTTTGTCTTTACAGAATTACACTATTAAAATATAAACAAGGGCACAATGCAACCTTTTAGTTTACGGCTCTCTATAAAAAAAGCTGCCTGTTTGCTGCAGTGGAGATGATGATGGTCCATTCAGGAAAGCAGAGCTGCATCAAACTTTAAAGTAGGACTGCAGAAAAAAACAAACAATTGAATTGTTAATGCATGACACCATGAGAAAAGCCTACTGAATTTTGCTTAAAAAACTTTTTAAAAAATTTAAATCACACATTTTTGACTCATTAATTTTTTTTGGCAAAACAAACTTATTTGCGCTTGTCAGAAATCTTTTCTTGCTAGTCTAAGTTTTTGTTTGCGACTCAAAGTTTTGGTTGTGATTCTCACACGACGTCGGGGGCAGGGCCTAAAATCACAACAAAAGATTTCTGATGCATGCAAATAAATATTTGTTTGGTAAAAATGAGTTACTTGATTTAAAAAAAAAGTCTTCTAAAAAAACTTTTTTTTTTAAAGAAATCACTACAATTCCAAAAGTTTTGATTACAATTTTATTTTACTTAACTGAGGTTAGTTTTTTTTAACTGAATAATTGGGGGGGGAAATAACTTAATACTCTGTGAACCCGATCCTAAACTTACTTAACGTCTGGACTGAGTTTTTTCCCCCTTCATTAATGACATACATTTATTACATTATATCTATCATAATCATTCAGAGTGAGTTATTTTTAATTCTAAATGAATATCATTGCTGGACTTTTATTTAAATGTTATTCTCCTTCAAGATACATTTACCTAATGCTAGAATAAATGCAATCTACATTATGCAGCAAAGGAAATTAGAAGACATCCATTATGGAGATGATCGGTTTTGGGCGGGTGATGTGCCCCTATTGCATAAGCCATACTGAAGAATGACTGATATCATTAAAGATACAGGGGAGAAGCTTTTCAGTTATCTTGCTTTGCTAGCAAAGTCGTTAGCTAGCAGCTAGCTAATAGTATAACAACAACAGCCTAATGTTTGTATGATAAAAATACTGAATCCATAGATAAGAACAGTTTCTCCTCACCTGTCTGTCTCCTCCTGCTCAGCAGTTCTTCAGAGAAAGACAAGAGGCCTGTCAGTGTCTGTTGTATTTCATTACCTCTCTGCTTAAACCGATACTCCGAGCTGAAGCAGAAACGATACTTAAACGTTTTCCATCATCTGACAAGTAGCAAGTCTACTCCACTTTATTCACCAAAAACGTTTTTTATAATTCACCAAAAACTGTTCTGTAATCTGGAACGTTCGCTACGTTGAGCTCCAGTTAGCCGCATTATCGCACTGCGCAAGAGGCAACAGCGTCATGGATCACGGGCAAAAGATCAAAGGTAACAAGGTTAGGTGACCTGCTTATTATGTTATACAAAAAAGAAAAATAATAATAATAATTTTAGTACATGTTTTTATGTCAGAAGAGGGCTTAGAAAATTACAATAATACCAAAAAAACAAAAATAAACATTTGACCAAAAGGGCTTGGGGGCAAGGAGCAAAAGGGGCAGGTGCTAGAACCCCCCCTCCCCCTGCACGTGCCTGCTGGTTACATGATCACTGGGCAGAAAATACAATTACACCAGATGTCACTAAAGGCAAAACTATTTAAATCATTTTGCTTCCACAGGATTTTATGGAGAAGTGTTCAGTTTTTATAAATCAGTTTACCCTCAGTAGTTATCAAAAATCAGATCAGTCTGTCTCAACTTATGAAATTAATTAAATCTGAAACATGAAGGCTCTTATTCTCATTAAGTTAACAACTAGAAGAAAATATTTTTTATTTGATGTTATTTTAAGGAATCATCCATCATCATGGAATAACCTTTATATTAAAGAACAGTATAACCTTTATTAACTGATTAATGTCTTCTTATCAATCCACTGTGATTCACACCATATTGTTGATTCAGTGCCAGGACAGCAATCTTAGAAAAGCAGTTATTACTGCCCATCAACCTGGAAGATGGGCAGTAATAAAACTGTTCAAACTGTTTGAGGTCTAAAAATGAGGAAGATTATTCACAAATCAAAACACTTCAAGGGTTATGAGCCTTAAACAGAAAGGGGTCTGGTGTGCCGTATGCCATCTCAATAAAGGTCAAACTAGTTCAACTGGATCCAGTCCCCAACTGGAGTCAAAGTGAAACAGAAAGTGAAAATATTCTCTCATACATGACGATGAAAATGTTTACAGTTAGAGAAGTTTTTGCTTTAAATAACTGAGTTCAGCACATCATCAACATTTAACACCATAGACGTGTAAATGATAAACAGACACATTGAACTACTTGAGACTATTTAATGACGCACTAATAAGACCGTAAAGATATTACATGTTATAGGAGCCTTTTGTATCAATGTAATGAAACAGTTGTTTAAATTACAAACTTTTGTGCTACATATGCCAATTTTAGTTATTCTGAATAACTTCTGGGCCTTCCCTGCCTCCAGATTAATTTTACACCTAACTGGACTTAATACAGACCAGGCATTAAAATTTAAAATGAACTTTATTTGTTTTATAGGAGACAAAATCAGGTCACTAACATATCTGAAAGCAAGTTATTCAAGGTGATGAATATAAACAAGAAGAAATGAAACATTCTTAATCTTACTAATTAACATTCTTAAGAATAACTCTTAGTTCCTGTGCCACACAGGTATGGCTGTCTGTCTGGGAGCCACACCATCACTGCAGGGGATGTAGTAGGAGCTGGTCTCCAGACACTCGGGAGTCAGCTTCAGACACACGAAGCAGAACTCCACCTGGCAGCGAGGACAGATGATGTTCTTGCAGCCCGTCTTGTCGTGCTCCACCTTGTGTCCACAGGTGGGACAGGCCCTGATGGAGGGACAGTTCTCGACCCCCTGGACCTCAGGGAAGGATGTGGTCTTGCAGGTCCTGAGCAGCTGCAGGTCATGGTTGATGCAGCCGTTATTGTCACAGCGATCGGAGCGTGGAGCCGGACCTTTCCACGGCTTCAAGCACTGCCAGCAGAACTGGACCTCTGCATTCTGATCTGCAGCGCAAACTAAGCACTCAACACAGAGGTTAGTCAGTTCCTCTCTCTCAATGTAGGAGTTGCAACCAGGACACTGTTGGACAGAAAATAAAATAAAAGATCTTAGTCCGTTGATGAAATCTGCAGAACACTATTTGAAAAATTAATCTTCAGTTAGCATGCTACTTACTGTTTTAAAATCACAGTATTCTGCAGCTGACAGGTTGGCAATGCATTCTTCAAAATCCTGCATTTCTTTAGTAGTCAGGACGGCCAGGCGACGCACCTCTGGATAAGACCACAGAGCATCACACTTTTCCAGGGTGTCGTCCTTTAGAGCTGGACACTTAAATTTATACTGGCCCTGAAATGTGTAATATTTAGAGAACAATATTATTAACTTGATTTATATGCAATGGCAATGGCAATAACTGATATGGCAGTCGTGGGCAACCACCCAGGGCGACAGCTTGTGGGGATGCCATGAACTTACTTGAGTAACTTTTTGGTACTAATATGAGTAGTTTTACTGCACTGTACTTTTTTCTTTTACTTGAGTAATATTATTATTGCTACTCTTACTTTAGTAGATTGATTTTGCACTTAAAGAAATGAACTTCACAGATTGGAAACATTAGATCTTCAGATTTCTGCAACATATGAGCTAATGTTTATGCAAATTTGAGCATAATTACTCAATATTTTATGCACGCCACTCTTTATATCCTTATTGTTTAATTTAGCATTAATAAACATGGTTATTTTTATGTGAAAGGTTACATAGAAATTTCTTATGTTAAAAGTTGTTTACTCATCATGTTTCAAAAACATTTCAAAAAAGCAGCTTTTTGCATGTTTTGAAATTGCTGTTTGACTCTTTATGGTGATGATAAACTTAAATTGGCTCCTGATGCTGAACTGGTTCGCCACCCATGGCACAGACCTCAGCGATATGCTAGTGAGAAAACAACAGTAAACTTTTAACTGTTGGAAAGTACCTGATCCAGCAGGCTGCGACACCAGCCAGTGAGGGACTGAGGGGTGACAGCGTGACCGCAGGACATTAACGCCCGGAGACCCTGATCTCCATCGTCTGGAGCCAGAAAGAGCAGAGAACAGACTCAAAATCCCAAAACCAATGAGCAATAATAATAATAATGATAATACATGCTATCTCATTTTTAAGACTCTTCAACACCGTTATACCGCATACGAGCAATAACCAGTTTACAGGTTCTTACCCATGGGATCCAAATCATCTGGTCTGTTGACAAATATCAGCGTCGTGTCTAATGGGTCGTATCTTTTCTCTTCCTGACCCTGTGTGGTCATTTTGTTTCAGCTTTGCACTTTTACTCCTCGACCTGAAGCAACTTGCGTCCGACTGCAGCCGAGAGCTGTTCTCTAAAGGAGGTGCTGCTGCGAGAAAACACCCGTTGTTACTTTCAGTTTCTCTTTTCTTGGAGCATTTTTAAAATTCATTTACTAGAATGAAATATAATCTATAGACCTAATTCATTTTATATTCGATCGTTTAACAACTACAACATATAATATGTTCCTAATATATTATTTACAAATTTCAAATAAAATTAATTAATTAATTAATGTAAAGTAACGCTTCCGAACTACTGAAACATTTGCGGTTTTCTATTTCGGTCTATAACAGGAAAATAAATAAATACAATTAAAATGTTTCATAATTGTAATATGGAAGTAAAGCTTTTAAATAACCACACCAGCATCACATGATCTCTGCTGGAAAACAAGGTGATTTCCTGAAATCCTTATCATATCTGAATAAAATAATAAATTCTTAACGTATATCAATATAAAAGTTTCTGTTTCTCTTTTTTGCCACTGCTCTAATATACATATATTTTTTAATTGTAATAACAGCCAAAACCTTGCTTCATTTAAAACAGAAAATAGAAAGTAAAAATCTCACTATCTGACGTCAGATCCTGTTGCTGTTTTCTGCATTTCTGACAGCTGTTGGGACAGAGCGCTAGCGCGAGAAAGGAGCGCAGCGCAGATTGCGGGAAGATGGGTAAAATCTACCAGGTCGTGGTTCATGGGCTGAGAGGAGAGAAGCTGGTGATTGACCTCTGCAACACAGAGGAGCAGATGCAGAAAATGACGGTACGACAGCTGAAGGAAAAGATCGCAGAGAAACTTCCTCAGACTGCAGGTAACTAAAGAGAAGCTCGAAAAGCAACTTGACTCGGTAATGGCAGAAATAATTTGAGAAGTGGTGAGCTGTTCAATATGACGAACATATATGCCAAATGTTCAATATAACATTTGGATTATTTGCTTTGCAGCAAAACACGTGCTACTTATTTTCAACTTCATCAACTTTATTGATCGACATTTTGGGTTAAGTGGCCATGAAGACAGATAAGGTTCGTCTTTGTAAAATAAAGTAGTTTAAGGGAGAATACGTTTACTCAATTCAGAGGTACCTGATCCTTCAATAACAAAGACTTTATTAAGGAGAAACTTCTCTTATGAATCAAAATTGAAAGTAAATGTCATGGTGACTCACTGGCTTATCAGCACCATAATGGTGGAGTTCAGTATTGAATTGGAGTTTGTTTCAGGTAAATAAATAATAAAAGGTAAATGAACCAAATGATGTGTTTAAAGTGCATTTACCAAACCTTTATTTTCTATAGACAAAACTCCTCAACTCCTTGGGGTCAGGTAACAGATTTGTGTGTCATCTTGGGTAGGCCTACTAATAACCATTAGAGTAAAACATAGGAGCATTGCAGCGCTAGCATATTCTGACAAATCAAACTGGCAGATTTTTAGAATGTAATCTTAAAAACATGAATGTAGGTCATTGACAATGTTCTCTGAGAATTAAGGTAATTTTCTGTCTGATTTAAGTTTCAAGTTTTTCCAACACAAATAAAACTCTTGAAACTCTGGTAGCATTTGACATTGGTGAGTCGTCCCAAGATTATGAGCAGCCACTTATTACAAAACTATCTGGCAGGTGTTTTTTAGGTAATGTGGATTTGGAGATGGAAAGTAAAATATACTCATGATGATGGTAACACTGTGATGGCAATGTCACCGTCACATCTTAGGTATAGCTGCAAAGAAAAACAAACTATATAAATAACATTTTACATCAGCAACCTGATATTTTTGAGAATGAAGATCCACATTAATTATTGTACTAAGCAAACTTTTAGGGTCCAGAAACATGTAAACACTAAAACAACAGTTAAAAAACATGCTCTTCTTCATTGCATTTTCATTGTATAAATTCATCTTGATTATAGAATACAGTATGTATTTTTGTAAGACAAAAATCTATTTTGAAATCTTGTTTATACTTGTGTGTGCTTTCTTGTTTGTGTTTTTGCAGGAGAGGAGAACCTGCGACTGATCTTTACAGACAAGATTCTGGAAGGAGACGCTACGCTGCTGTCTGAGTACGGGATCCAGCAGCAGTCTGTCATCCAGCTGGTGATCAAGGTCCCGGGTGGACAGATGGTGTAATTTGGGCCACCGGGGTCTTCTTCTTCTACTGCCTTTCCTGCTGCTGCCGACTGCAGGGAATTCTGTTCACTCCTGACTCTTGAATACACATAAGAAAGCTTCAATAATTGATAAAAAAAATATTGATAATGTTTTATGTGTATTAAATTGTAATAACCTTCACACTTTCAGTTTTTTTCAGTTGAAGATTTCATTGTTGCATAATATAAACCTATTTTATGAAATATTATATCACTTTTCTTTCCCTACAGCAAACATTAACATTGCTAAGTATGTTATTAGCATCTTGTGTTGTTTTGAGGTTTATGATTTCTTGTTCCTTAGTGTATTTCTTGACATCAGTCTTATTCTGTTTTACTTCAGTTCATTCCTTAGTGAATCTAGTTTATTTATTGTCTTTAGTTATTGTTACCTAATTATGTTTTTTAGGTCTAGTTATTCTTTAGTTTAGATTTATTTCCTAGTTGTCTTGTACTTACCCTTGACCCTTTGTTCACCAATCAACCTCCCCATGTAAAAATACAACTCATTCTCAGTCACTCCTTGCTGGTTCCTCACAGTAATCCTGTCAAATCCTCTTACTTCCCTGTTATTTCTGGTTCTTGTTATTTTTGTTCCCCTCTGACTTTGGCTTTTTGTTGTTTGTTTTTTCATTCTTCATTAAATCTTGAAAATCTACTCAATGCCTCAGCCTGCTACAATTGGGTCCAGTACCAATGCACATCATGACTTTTATTGCGAAAAAAAAATGACTTATTGATCCCTCATGTTGGTGTAAGGTTTAAACCTCTGATATTGTTATTTTCAAAGTTTTTTTCATCATTCAAACACCTATGAATCCTACATTCTCAAAAAAGTAATGGAAGTTGGAAATGATTTTTTATTTAAGGGGGAAAAAAGTGTTCAAATATTCTGTCCCCTATTTGAGAATCATCTCCAAAATCAGCTGACTCTGAACATGTGTCTTTAGGAGAGTTTAAACAAATTTTGTGTTTTGTGCTTGGACAGCACTACTGTTATTACTCAAGCATCGGGATGTCAGTATATTCTGATTTCTAAATGGTTGAAACATATACAGCTCATTTACATTAAAAATCTCATTCTTCAAGCCACATTCATAAACCAAATACACAGACCGTGACAGTGCCTTATTCAAAGGGGGAAGAGGTGGCAGGGGAAGACAACACGATCAGACTTTGCTCTAGGTGAAAAACTTATCCACAGCTATCTCAAGATCAGGGTTTAATGAATGTCTTATGCGTGTGTTGTAAATATTATACAGCACACGCATGTGCATGCGTGTTTTAATGGTGGGGGTTGGAGAAGAGGAAATAACCTTAGTGGAATTACATTCCACTTGATATTAGCTAAAGACAAACTTAATATTTGCTACTATTTCCACGTCATTCCGTTCATTCAAATGTCTATGTAGGCTGAAACACCATGTGTATCAAAGTTTTAACGCGAAAAAAAAAGCTCCGATTATAACGTTCCTTCGTTCTTTGATGATTTTTTAATGCAGTATGTCCGACTGTCCCTGAATACAACATTGTCTCGCAATGAGAGAAACCGAAAGTATTCAAAAAGTTTAATTACACTCCACCTATGTCCACCGTGTAAGAAAGGTCCCACCGAAAAAAAAGTTGGGGCTTTTGTTTCAAGTGGATGTCAACAAGAGTGCGAATCTCGGGGTAAGTTCATAGTTTGAGTTTTTGCTAGTCCAAATTAGAACTACATATGACTCCTCGATTTCGTTGTAGCCGCCCGCCACTGCCGACGGACAGGCCACTAGAGGGAAGAAAAAAAAACATTTTACCGAGTGCCCGATGGGGGAAAATGCAGGTAAAAGATCTATAATATTGTGAGTAATTACAAGAGAAAAGTAGCTACTGAAGAGTTGTAATCAAGTAAGAGGGTCGTTAATCATAATTACAACTTAAGTAGGAAAAGGTCAACAAAAATTGCCCAAACAAAATTGAATCAGTATTTAGTAAATGTTTAAATTTTAAGTACTAAGTGTTTGAATGTAATGCCAAATGTATTAGTTCGAAATTATGTAATTAGACAATGTAAAACAGAATGCTGTGGTAATTTCAAATAAATAAAAAAATACACAGAATAAAAGTTTAACAAAAAAATTAAGGCAAAAATAAGCACTTTCCCCTACAATAAATCACATGAAGCAATTCATTCAGTACAGACCACATGCAGTGGTGAGATATTCTGTATATTCAATTACTCTCCAAAAAGCCAGATGAACAGTGGCGGCTAGAGTAACCAAAAACTGTTTTTAAGTAAGAGACGTGTTACTTCAGAATATTACTACTTTAGAAAAAGCAAACAAACATTGTACAATTAAACTGGTGGAGTTCAGTATTGAATTTGAGTTTGTTTCAGGTAAATAAGTAATAAGAGATAAATGAGCCAAATGATATGTTTAAAGTGCATTGCATGTAATTTATCAAACCTTTTTATAGACAAAACTCCCCAACTCCTTCTGCTGAGGTAACAGATTCATGTGTCATCTTGGGTAGGCCTACTAAGAAACCATTAGAGTAAAACATAGGAGCATTGCAGCACTATATACTGACAAATCAAACTGCCAGATTTTTGGAATGTAATGCTTAGTATTTAGTTACATTACATTTTTGGAATGTAATGCTTAAAAACATGAATGTAGGTCATTGACAATATTCTCTGAAAATTAAGGTAATTTTCTATCTGATTTAAGTTTCTACCAAAAATGCATGACAGTAAAAGTAACTCATTACCATATGCCTCTTATGAAATATTTGGCATTGTGTACCTCATAAGCCTTGAACCTTATTTTGTCACATTACAACTTCTATGTATTTTATTGGGTGTTTTAGGAGATGGGACAGACCAGCACAATGCAGTGTGCAAATGTTATGTGGAAGGAAAATAATTCGTGGCTTTTTAAAGTTTGTACAAATAAAACCCTGAATGTGTGCCATGCATTTGCGATCATGGGCAACCCAACTCTTTGCTGCAGCTTATTTAAACCAAATAATTATTTCACAATATGCAAGAAAAAAACTGCATGCAACACAGGATACAAAAACAGCCATTAAACACTCTGGAAAATAGTTCCTAATCCTTTCTTTTTACTTTCAGTTTTTTTAAGTGGTAACCTAAACTTGTTCAACTCTTAGAGGTTTGACAAAATTTGTCAACAAACTGTATTTATCTTTCACAAACTCACACATTTGGGTACAATATCTAAAACTCATAAAATTTATTTGACGAAAAGAGTAGAAGATAGTAGACCCAACTAAATGCTGCCTGCTTAAATGTTTTACAGTGCATTTCACCCACCTTGCATACTGCTAGTCTGAGGGCCAGATGGCAACAGTTATATGCCACAGCCTCTCTTCTGTCAGTCTGTCCCAGGGCAGCTATGGCTACAGTGTAGTAGCTCATCACTAACAGCATGCGAATGACTGTAGTGTAAAACACCTATGAAGTTTTCAGACTTGGTGAAGTGCTATATTAAAAATAATTTATACATAATGCATTCTTTGTACTGGCAAACCACCAGTTGGAAAATGAATCCCAAGCTCCTGAGTCACTGCTGCCCCAGCCTCTGATGTCCTCACCTGACAGCTGGATTTATACTGAGGTTTAATTTATGTGAATCTACTTACAAGTTGAGTGACTTCTCAAGGCTATGGAGCCCCTAAAAGGACATTAGGATGAAAACAGAACTTTCTGGTTCTCACAAGTTAGTATGTAGAGCTCACCAGATACTTTCGGATACTTTTGAGAAAGCTTATTTATTTTATTTTCTTTCACTAAGCTTGAACAGATATTCAGTGTGGTCAGTTTACAAGCAGAATCAAAACAACACTGCACAGTGGTAGCCTCGCAAGTGGTAGCTCTGTTCTGAGGCATACAGTCAAGCTAAACATAATACATATTTTCTCCCTTCCCTGGCAGTACTCATATCTCTTTCTCACACACAAAGTCATGTGAAACATTCCAGGAGTGAACCTGTTTACTTTAGGAATAACTTGGAAGACTGGTCTTGTGCGGTGAAACCAGACAAGAATAATGAACAGGAAAGCATTGATGTTTCTGCCATTTATCTCATAAACACTGCTCATATATTTGTCAGGTAGAACAAACAATATTTTTTATTGTTATAATATGAATAACAGAATTGATTTCATTCTGGACCTTAATATTGGCATTAAAAAGTAATAACAAGTAATTACTTGTATCAAGTAATTTAAAAAAATTACTTGAAATCAACTTGCTGTTTAATCAGGTAAAAAAAAAAGTCTAACCCAACATTAAATGCAACAGAATATCTTTGAGTGTTGTTTTGACAGTCACTTTTGGCATTTCATTTACTTTTTCAATCTAGATCTTCCTGTAGCTAAGTACCATGGTTTGGTCAACCATGGAGCAACATGCTACCTGAACAGTGTGCTGCAGGTTCTGTTCATGACCGAAGAATTCAAAGAAGCTGTGATCAGGTTTGTTTTTAGAGTTTTGTGCATTTGCTGAATCAAGGGAATATTTTTGCAGGATACATGTATTTTGAAGTCCACCTGAATATGTGACATTAATTTGTATTTTGTTTTAGATCTACCACTTCCAGTGAGGAATATATTGATCATCATCTTAAAGAATTGTTTGAAGAATTACTGCAGTGGAGAGCAGATCCATATAATATATTGAGAGCTCTAGAAGTCAGCAATGGTATAGTATGAGATCGATGATTGATGATCATTTCTTACATTTAATTTTAGAATAATCTGGATCTTAACTGTAGTTGTAATTGTTGTATTTATGCTGTCTTCAACTTATCATCACAATGATTGATTCTGACTTAAAAATAGAACATTGTTTTATAATTTTTGGATCACAGTCACTCAAGTACATCTTTGAATGTCTTGACTTCTCCCAGTGACTAAGCAGCAAGATGCAGCAGAATACTTAGAGAGGATCTTAAAAAAGACCAGTGAATATCCAGCACAGGTACATTTACCAGTTGCAAACATTTTAAATAAGGCATAAGTGTAAATATACTCTATATGTATGCTTATAAATACATATGTATGTGATTTGTTTGTGTATTTCAGGTCTTTCATGGACGATTGAGTCACAGGACCAGGTGTTTAAAATGTCAGACAGTGACTGACAGTGAAGGTCCATTCAGGCATCTTCCTCTTGAACTGGAAGATTCACCTGGTGGAAACTACAGTGTGGTGAGAATCTGACAAGTTAATGTTTTACTACTTTGGGGTCAATGCTCAAAGAAACAGCCAGCCAGACAATATTTTTCACAATAGAGCAACATAAAAATAGGGGAAAATTAATTTACCAAAATAAAAATAAAAAATCAGAAAAGAGCTGGGTTTTTTTTTTTTTTTTCAATTAAGCTCTGGGTTGTGGTTTAAAAACCCCTTCAGTCATACAAAGGTAAAGGAACTGATGGTTACAAATGGGTTTAACTGCAAAGAAAGTACACCTGCTGCAATGTTTTCTTATCACAAAGTTTATTACAGATCAGGGTGGTACTGTCAAACTTCCTCATTGCCTGAAACAAAGTTCAGTACCTGCAAACTTTTGTAGGTCAATTATTTTCTTGATCTAGGGAAAATAGTTTGTATTTTCTAAGCAAAAAGAATTATATTGTTTCTTTCAAAATGCTTATTGTATTAGAACAAATGTAATGAACTGGTGCTCCCTGGTCTTCTTTTGAGTAAAAGTTGTTGAATTTGAATATTGAAGAAATTAAAATAAAAGCAAAACATAAAATATTTTGTATTGAACGCAATATTTTTTATTTCAGGAAGATTTCATGTCTCATATCAATGGAAACTGTAAGCTTAAAGGTGTCCTTCAGCATCCTTCAACCATTTGTCAAACTGTGTGCCATTGTTAAAGTGTTAGCCCAAAAATCTGTCAACACTGACTGTGTGATAATCTCTGACAGCCTTTTAAAACACATTTAGATATACAAATACATTTGGTTCTGTCAGTAAAACTCTAGACTGGATCATTTTTAGGTTACATGTAGATTTGACATCAAGGCTATTATCCAATAGTTTTGACAGTGTTATTAATCATTACCATATATTATAAATGCTTGTCTGAACATATAAATTGGAAAAGAGTTAAAAACTTTTGATAACTTTTAAATAGCTTTTTCTCTTATTGTTCCTTTCCTAGACATAAATTCATTGTCATGTATTTTAGGAGAACGGCATCAATATGTTTTTCACATCAACAATATTTGATGGAGATAACCAGTTGTACTGTGACAGATGTGATGTCAAAGTTGACGCTACCAGAGTGAGTGAATATTAGAAATGTTCAGATTTTTTGATACATTTGAAATAATTCAAACACGGCAACATTTTAACAATAGTTTTAATAATTATGTATATCTGTTTTGTCCTTCAGAAATATGTAATAACTCATCATCCAGATGTTTTGCTTCTGATGCTGAAGAGGTTTGACTTCAGCTATCAGTCCATGTCTTACATCAAAATCAATTGTAATGCTGATATTCCTCGCACCATAGAGATACCAGAGGTAAAACTATCCTAAATATTTTATTTAAAACTAGTCATAATGAGGAATAGTTGTCTTATTTTTCTTTATTTTGACTATTATTCTTATTTATTGATCAGAATCAGTCATATGAGCTTTATGCAGTTGTGGAGCATTTTGGTGATCTGAGAGGAGGACATTACAGGGCAGTGATCAAGTCCAAGGATGAAAGAGGCAAATGGTTCGTCTTTAATGACAGTTCAGTCACACAGGTAAAATGAATAAAGGCCTTTTTTATTGTCAAAAATTTTTGATCCACATTCAAGTTGTAAAAAATACAATAAAAGAAGAACGATAATCAGAATTTATTTGCTCTTTTCTTCTATCAGCTTGGCGTAAATCCTTTTCCTGACAATGTCAATGTTACACAGTAAGTGTTGAAGAGAAATGACTATTAATTTTATTATTCTGCACAAAGATCAAATCACAAATTGTGATCCTTTTCCTTTACTTGGCACTACTGCCCCTTTATCCGAAGTGAATTAAAGAATCATCTGAGATCAAATTGACTACAACTCAGTCATTTAACTCAGGCTTCTTTCACCAACAAAACATCAAAAAGTTCTCATGTATTTATGAAAAATATCAGATACACTCAGTTATTTAATGTATGTTGTTTCTTTGACACATTTCAGATGTGCTTCATTTCTTGTTTACAGATGCAATAAGACATTGGGAAGGACTAGCTTTATAGATTACTGTACTTCACTGCTGTTGACCAAAGATAGACAAACTTTCTTCTGAAAGATTTTAAAAACGGCACCATCGTTATAAGTTAATTAATCATTCTGGCAGCAGCAAGGTGAATTGAAAGATTTGATTGTAAAAGTGGGAAAAACCAACAGGCAAGGCATAGGAAGAACTGGACCTGGAGTAGAACAAGAAATAACAGAAGAAGCCAGCAGTGAACAGTGAAAACCAGAGAGCTTATACACTGTGGAAGGGGTGGAAAAGGTGAAGGGCTGTATTTCAGTTTCATACATTGACATTAACTGATACACAATACCATTTAAATCCAAATTTCTGTTGGATTCCATGATGCTGAGCTGGCATTGTCAGATTTTACATCAAAACATCTCCAAACCATTACACTGCCACCTCCATGCATTAGAACTGATCTGAGATTATTTTGCTGGAATGTTGGCATCTGTAATAATCCAATTATGTCCTTATTACAGGTGTCCACGTAATTCAAACATGAACTCATCTGTCCAACAACATTTTTTAAAAGTCCTGGATTTGTCATCATTCTCTCAGGGAAACTTATCTGGGTTACATGATTTTCTAACAGGGCAAAACTTCCCTCTTTTCACGTCTCAGAGATTAAACATCCAGTCATTTTCTGAATGAAACACCGCTACACTGTGCTGCAAACACTGAGTTGTACTTTTAATGTTGAAATCATTTTTAGTAGCGTTAGGGGTGGAGCGTTTCAATGTATTTTTTTGTTTAGTTAATTGATGGAATAAAATAGTTTTAATTTATTTCTTCTTCTAGGTCCATAGGTGCCTATCTTCTGTTTTACAGGAGAAAAGGTGAGAATCAACATATTGAATGAAATAGTTCCACTTTTGTATTGGATTATTTCACAAAATGTCTCATTTTAAAATGTTTTGTGTTATAGTTGTAGATTGTGTCGTCAGTGACCTGTGCTCAGATTACAACCCAGACATCATTCAGGACCGAAGTCAAAAGGAGAATCTGCAGCCTGGTGATGACACAGAAACACTTGATGGGAATATTTCCCTCCCGGATGATAAGGAGGGAGAAATTGATAGCATGTCCACTGAAGCTGAGCCTGATGGCAGGAATCCTGAAAAGAGAGAAATAAATGATTCAGAGGAGATCGATCCAGATGAACAGAGATTACCTGAAGAACAAAAAGGCAGAGAGAGACAGACTGAAAGGTTGAGTCAGGATGAGATAAAATATCCTCAAGACATAATAATGGAGGACGTAGAGGAGCAGGAGGAAAACAGAAATCAGCTCAATAAAGAAGAACAAATTCGGGGTTTAGTTGGTGGAGAAACAGAACCAACAAAACTTGGAAATATGCAGGCAGACATTAATTATGATCATCATGTAGCAGTACAGAAAAACCCAGGGAAACAGCAGGTATTACCAGAGGAAATAACAGATGAGGTGAGGAGGAAACAAGAGACAAAAAACAGCAACAAACTGATCACAACATCAGATGAAGCAGACACCACTGATGAGGCAGAAAACAACAAACTGTTGCCAATCAAAAATATGAATTATAATCAAGTAGAAAATGCTGCATTTCATAAGCAAGAAAAAACAGAGGAAAAAGAACAGATTGTTGAGGAGGCCAGTCATTTGACAGAAAACCTTCATGGTAATATTAATGGGAATATTTCTGATAAGGAGGGAGAAATTTTTCACATATTCACTGAAGCTGAGCCTGAGGTCAGGAATCCTGAAAAGAGAGAAATAAATGATTCAGAAGAGGTCAATCCAGATAAACAGAGATTACCTGAAAAACAAAAAGGCAGAGAGAGACAGACTGAAAGGTTGAGTCAGGATGAGAAAAGATTTCCTGAAGACATAACAATGGAGGATGTAGAGGATCAGGAGGAAAACAGAATTCAGCTCACTGGAGAAGTTCAAATTCAGGGTCTAGTTGCTGGAGAAACAGAACCAACAAAGTTTAGAAAGATGCAGACAGACATTAAATTTGATCATCATGTAGACAGTGCAGAACGTGCAGCATTACAGAGACAAAAAATCCTCTGGGAACAGCAGGTATTACCAGAGGAGAGAACAGATGAGATGAGGAGGAAACATGAGACAAAAAATATTAACAAAGTGATCACAACATCAGAGGATCCATGCGCTGCTAATGAGGCAGAAAACAAAGCATTTCCAGCTGAAAATATGAATTATAATCATAATCAAGCAGAAAATGCTGCGCTTAATAAACTAGAAGAAAATGAAGAGATTGGTGAGGATGCTAGTCATGTGAAAGAAAACCTTTCTGCACAGGATAATGAAAATATACCACAAAGTTTACTGTGTCCAGATGAGAACCATCTTGATAATAAACACCAGAGGAGAAATGAAATGATAGTCGATGTTTCTAAAACGCAAAAACAAGAAACAAAGGATGTTGATGAAACTCAGGTTCATAAAGACAGGCCAAAGGTAGATGATGGTGAAGAAAGTAAACAAAAGAGTCAGAAAACAGGAAAGAGAAAGAGAAATCGATTAGAAGAAGGAAAGAAAGAGAATCAAGATCACACTGACAGGGCAGGAGAGGATCAGATGGCAGTGTGTTCTGACAGTCCTACTCAGCTTTTCCATGATGAAGGTGCAGAAGTCATAAAAAAGAAACCCACTAAACAAAACATCCAAACTAATCATGATACACAAAATGAACTTGATTTGAAGAAAACCAGGAAAAATAAAAATTATAAGATGGCAGCAGGAAACCAGCAGGCTGATAGAGAAGAACAAACAAGACAAGAAAACTTTCAGAGTTACAGAAATAAAGGATCAGAGGATGCTGAGGTCAGAAGACAAGGACCAAATCAGGCTGCATTTGAGCGCAAATCCATGGAAGATATTGGGGAGTTTTCTCCTGGTGGTAAAGGTAAAACAAAATTAATGTTAACCACTTCTGTTAACAACAGTAATAACAGAACAACAATAAGAGATGAAGGAAATGTCCACTGTGAGTTGGAGCATGATGATTTTCCTTCTGCAAAAGAAACGACAATCCCCTCTGAACCTCTTTTACCAAAACAAAATCCCACATTGGAGGAAATCACCAGAGGAGCAAATGCAGACGAATACAGGCTGAACATTTCCTCTGATACTGATCTTGAAACACAACAAAAAAAGCATGAAATGAAGAATAAATGTTCATGTAGGTGCAGCTGTGTGATTCTGTGAGTGCAAACAAAAGGAAGCAACAGAAAAAGTGACACTTTGTCTTTTTATTTCTAGGAATTGAAAAATGCATATCTGGACTCAAAGGAAAAGACATCAAAGGTGTTTTAATAGCAGTCAGTGTTTGTTGGTCCTTAAGTTGTCCTGAAGCCCTTTATAAGTCTGGATACATGGAATTACAAATAGCTATGGTGAAAAGTTGTTGTTGTTGTTGTTGTTGTTTTTTTACCAAATAGCAAAAAAAATTAATATAGCTTGAAAATAAAATCAGCTAAATGTAATGTCTTTTATAAATTATTTTTTGTTTGTTTTATCTGTCAATGTTAATGCTTGTGCACCATTTCCATTCCAACTTTTATTTCTAACATTGTGTTCTACATTAAATTGAGTAAAAATGTAACAGATTAGGTTTTTTTTTGTGAAATGCCCATATTGTTTTCTACAAAACAGCTACATAAGATTATTCATAGCAATAAAAACGTAACAGTACACACTAATGTTTTGATGAGGCCTGACATTTGAATAGTTGTGGACAAATATCAACACCTACAACAACTATTTAAAAGCTGATACAGAATATTTTATGTTTTTTTTTCTTCCAGTGGTGGACATAGGACTCAGCTAGTACTTGAGTAAAAGTATTGATACTTAAAGTCAAATATTACCCAACTACACGTATAAGTTGCTCACTCAAACGTTAACTTACTTTTCAAAATATTTGAAAGGTCAGGGGCGCTGCCAGGAATTGTGGGCCCCCTGACAAAGAATTTTATTGGGCCTCCCATGCAGCTGCTGTAACAATTTAAAAAAAATTGAATCTATTTGACCCATAAAAAGCGTCACAATTTCAAAGGCTTGCATCTACCTTGCTTTCTGTGGTTCAATACAGATAATTAGCACATTTTTTAATGCTCACAAGTTTAACATCCAACAATCCACATCCAGTATGCAAGTAGGTTGCTTAATTTTTTTTCTATTAGTTTTAACTTACTGAAATGTCTCTCCCCATGGGCAACAGTCAAAAGCAAAATGCAGCTACACATAAAGCAATCCAGACTTCTGAAAAATGCTATGTAGTTGTATTTTATTCAAGCTGCAGTATATAACTTTAGTAAAAAAATATGTTTTCTCAATATGTGTTAAAGTTGTCACAATGTCGTAACAGTTTGTTACAAGACAGATAATCTGTGAAAACAATCAGTCTCCTCCATCTCCTTCCTGAATTACTATTACTGGTTAAACTTTAAAGTAATGCAACATTCTGACCAAAACAACCTATCAGAACTAGTAGGAGGGTCTTAGCACTGTCAATTAGCCTCATTCACTCACTGCTAAATGTGCTAATGGGGGAACAACAACTAACTAAACTGTGCATTCACAGTTTGAATCTGCGCAGCTCCTGCAGCACAGCACAAATCGAGGGGGAGGAAAGATGAGCAGCACCATAAGATTGTGATTGACAGCACTAAAACTCCTTCCACTGACTGGTTGTTTCTAGAGAACCCTAGGAGGCAGAGGAAATAGTTTTCACAGATTACCTCTCATACCATACAGTCACAACATAATGACAGTTTTAAAAAATATGTGAAAAAATATTTATATAAAAGTGACATTGAAAGTGACATAAGTGACTCAGGAGAGAACAGATCAAGAGGGACGTGGGTTAGAGCTGCTGTTGACTGACTCATCTGTTCTTAAGTGATAAAAGGCACAGGGAACAAGCTAAATATATGAATATGCTGGTAATTTTTTTTCCTTAATTCATTAAATGCTCGTGAACAGAGGAAAACAGTAGTGTGTAGCTAAGCCAACTATGCAAAAATGGTTGGTAATCTCACACAGTCTATCCGCCTTTCTTGGAGAAAAACGGGGTTATAAATTAACACTCTTGCCTTTCTCTCTCTCTCCCTCTCTATTTTTTTTTTTAAAAACCTGACTTTATAACTTTTCTTAGCAGCATAGTTACTCCGACAATCGTTTCACTCTGCTGCTAACGTCACTCTGAAGTGCTCCAAGCAGGAACCATTTAACGCGGGGGGGGGGGGGTGTTCAGGGCAAATTTGGATGTGTGCTATTGATCTGGGAGTGAGAACATTAAATTTTTACTGCTAAAAACAATGTAAAAACAATCTTTGAAAATACAATATGACCCGATATTTCATTCTCATTTCTATGAACAAAAAATAAATACTTAAATTGTAGAGGGCCCCCTGTTGGTCAGGGCCCATAGGGTCATCACTCTCCCCACCCCCATACTGCGCCCCTGTGAAAGGTACACATATTTTTTTTAAAAATTCAGTATTTAAAAATATAAATTATATTTTTAATATCCCTTCGTTGCTGTATTGTTTTTGCAGTGGTTTTACAGAACCTTGTAACTTGCTGAAACTGATTATGTATTGACATGTTGAACCATTCTGCTGCAAAAAGTCTGCACCACCCGTAAAAACGTCAACAAAAAATGTCAGCTATTTTAATAAATTCTCCACTCCCCCTAACAGTGAACTACAAAGTTTTGCTCAGAGAAGAGGAATGACAACCTTCCTAGAAATGTAGTGGCGTCGAAAGACCAAAAAGTCTTTATAAAATAAAAGCTGAATTCTACTTAATTTCCATTTCATTTTAGGCCAAAGTGTCACTTTTACTGCCCTTTCATATCGTGAAAGTTTGTCAATCTGTTTATAGAGTGAAATACTATCTGTGTATGTTTTAACACGATTTCAACAGCTCTACGATTATTTATTATTTTTAAAATGTTAAATTTCCAAAGGCACGCGAATGTATCATGATCACAGCGTAACACCTGACTAGAAGAGAAGAGAAAGTATCCAGAAAAACAAGGCGAATCTTTTAACGGCTAACACATAAATGCTGTTATTATCCTCACCTTTTATTATATCCTTAAGATAATGAGTATCCGTGAATTTTTCAGTCAGGTTTCCCGAGGCAAATCACTCCAGAAG
>CAEGAF010191445.1:0-10742 GCA_903067075.1 Micropoecilia bifurca | reverse complement strand
AAACACACACACACACACACACACACACACACACACACACACACACACACACACACACACACACACACACACACACATTAACACATAGGTTTTGAAATCTTACAGATTACAATGTTGATTTTAACACTATTTTTAATTTATATTCCAAACACTGTTCAGCTGATTAAATGACACCAACGTCTTAAACATGTGCAAGAGGAATGTAGTGCATCGACTTATTGCCGTACAAAGGGCAAAAGAAGAACGTTTGATCCACTGTTTCCAGTTTCGTTTTCACATTTTTCGAGCTTCTGCGACGTCTCTAAGCTTACTTAAGCTGTGGACAACCTCCATCAATAAAATTAATTTGCGTCCTTGAGCAGCGGTGGCCTTCGAAACGCCCGACAACGAAGTGCTCGACTTGGATTAATGAGTCACTCAGCGCGAGTCCTTCCAAAGATCCTCCCCATCAGTCTGAGCAACGGATTGTGTCTGAGGGCTTTGGCAGCCCTCTCCCACAAGCCCTCCTGCTTCCACAGACCCCGACCCTTCTTCACCGCCTTCACCTCTGCCCTGTGCAGTCGTCTGTGCAGGCGCCAGTAGAGGGGAGAGCCCGGCGAGAGCCCCGCCACGGGAGCACAGCGGGCCAGGCCGAGCTGGAGGAGCTCCTCGTTTATGCAGTAGCTCCACATCGACCCCTGCTGGACAGACAGAAGGAGGCCGGAAAATTACGAAACAAAAAAAAAACCCGTCAAAGAAGAAAAGCTTCTTCGGTTAATGGACGTTCTTAATGAGAACTTACAATAAGCTTAAAATGATAAAAAGGGGAAAAAAAGGCGTCTCTCCCAGTTTTGTCTGACACACTTCTGTTTGTTTTAAACTTTTAATTTGTAGCTTTCTTTTAAGCAGTTCAATTAAAGATTAGTTTCATTTAAAGGTTTATATACACCTTCGGTGGCAGGTGTGAGGATGATTGGATGCCTCACCCGGCTCTGGGACACCAGACAGTGCAGCATGTCGTCTTCTCTGCTGATGAGTTTCAGCCAAACGGTTTGAGGAGGAACCAGGTTCTTCTGCAGCCACGTCTTTCCGTCCGGCGTCAGCTCCACTCCAGCCAGACGCACCAGCAGCGGAGACATCGACACATCTGGAGAGAGGAGAGAAACAGCATTTATGACCCATGTCATAGTAAATCATTGGTTATGCATGAGCTGTTGTTCTTTATCCTCCACTGCATGGCTTGAAATGTTTTACGTTGGAAATAAAGACTCTAGGCTGTGTGCTCTCAACATTTATGTTTATAAATGCGCAATATAATGATAATGCAAGCAAAAATGGACAAAGTTTTCACGCAAAAGTGTCAGCATTGAAGAATGTTTAATGAAAGCAGATAAAACACTTTGGTAAATGTGGTTTTCTTTCTGTTGTTCTGTAAGGATACAATTCCAGCTTAATAAAAACGTCTTAACTTTGTCCAAAAAGCATTTTGTTAGCAATCTAGCACATAAAGATTCAAACAAACAACCATGATTTAAACCTTTATTGATTTTCTGACTTTATAATGTCATAGAATATGCTGGTTTTAACAGTTTAGTATTGTAAATATAAGCCGTCAGTCATGGAAAACTTACTTTTTTTTCTCCCAAATTTACCTTTTTTTTCCTACATCAGAGAATATATCATTTTTTTCTTGTAAATATGTTAAATCAATCTAAAAATTTCAGCATTTTGTGTTCTGTATTATTGTTTTAATTTATCTACAATGGCCTTACAACTCCGTCACATTACTGTGTTTGCATTTGCTTATTTTTATTTATCATTTCATTAGCTTTTAATAAATTGATTTTACTAACGTTTCTATTAATTTTAGAAAATGTTTCTTCCACAGTAATTCTGCTTGTTCCTCTATTAGAATCAACAAACTCTAATATACTGGAGCAAATATAAATCCAGTGTAAAACAGTAGACATTACCCTGGAGCTTTGACAGTAACGGAGAGATGACTGGCAGATAAATTGGGACGTGCTCCACTTCTATTCCTCCCTCTGTGATGGAATGAACTTTTCCTCGAAGTCTGACGTTCCCCTCAATGAAACGGACTGGGATCTCGGAAGCGGCTTGAAATTTTGTGATCTGGAGAGATGAAATAAAATGGAGTGACGACATTTAAAGGAATCCCCGGAATACGTCCTACAGCGTGTTGCAAAGGTGTCCAGACCTCATTAACTGCTTCACGTTTTATCAAGTCACAACTCTCACTGCAGATTGTCAATGGGGTTTAAATCTGAACTATGACTGGGCCATTCTAATACACAGGAGTTATTTGATGCAAGCCAGTGGTGTCCAAACCTTTTGGCATTTGGGCCAAAAATGTCAAGTTGAAAGTGCAACAGGTGCAAAAACATTTTTAGTATTTTTCTTCTTAATTATAATTGCAAAAATTTTTGTAGTTTTTTATTTGACCTGCTAAAGAAACAATAAACTAGACACATGAATGATATACGCAAAGCAGTTAGATTTCTATAGACAAGGGTTACAAAAAAAAACCAGTCATGCAGGTTTTCCAGATTTAAAAATAATTTTGTCCTAAACTTTTCATCTTTTTTAAAAATTCATTTACTTTATTTACAAACAACTTTTTTAGAAGCAAGAACGAGATGTAGCTCTCTCTTGTTTTATTTGGCTAGTGGAGGTTTGCTATCCTCTCTCTATTGTCAGATGATGGATTACACAGAGCTCTGTGAAATGTACAACCTGACCCTAATTTGACCTTTTCTCTGGCTTGTCTTCATAGTGCTGAAGACACAACTAACACACCTGGGGGTCTGTTAGTTTGAGATTAACTAATGAGGTAACTAACGAGGTCAACTTTGAAACCAATTGGTTATACCATACTTTATTTAGGGGTATCAGAGTAAAGAGGTTGGGTGCTAAAGCATAATACACTTTTAGAATTTTTATCAGTAAACGAGATCTCGAAACCATATAGACCAGAGGCGTTAAACTCATTTCTATTTCGGCCCACATATAGATCACTAATGTATGTAAGCATATGATACAACTTCCCATTAAAATGTTCAAATTTGTCTTTCTGAGAGTTAAGTAGCATTGAACTTTCTTTTTTACAATAATGCAATTTGGCAGAATACATATAAAATCTGCTTTGAGTTCACGGATAAAATATTTGGGCACACAATTGTTATCTTGAGGGCTCTATTCATGTTTCTCTCAAGAGTCTCAAGATTCTTGACTAAATCATTTCTTCGGCTGCTTTGTTTTTTGTTTTTTTTCTCAATCAATAGAGATTCTGATAATAAAAAAACATGCAGGTTTGTGGTTGTTACGTGGCAAAATGTGAAATTGTTCAGTGGTAGTGAATGCTTTTGCCAGTCACTGTGATCTGCTCATCCGTTTCACGCATTTCTCCCACTTGAAAATGATCCTTTGGAACCCAAATTGACATTTAATTGGTTATAGAGGACATATTCGGCCTACAGCTTACCACTCTGATGCTCCTTGCGATTACAATCACACCGGCAACAGCCAGACCAGTGCTAATGTTCTGTGTGAGACAGGAGAGAGAAGTGAGGGCTGAGTACAGGTGACAAGAGGGGAGACATCGTAGCTGCTGCTGCTGATGATGATAATGATGATAATGATGGTGGTGGTGGGGCGCGCGCGCATACTCTGCACTGAATCATTGACACCATGTTCAAGAGAGGAAGTGCTTAAGAAGTAATTGTAAGTGTTTTTATTCACAGAAAACCACGAATTTCTTCCCCTTTCTAAGAACAAATGTTTCATAACAGCGCTACTTCCACTTCTCTACCCCGGCTGCCTCCAAACAAACCGAAAGCAAAGCGTCCTACCCGCACAAGAGTCAAATTGTCGTCCGCTAACTGAGATATCACTGACACTACGTTACGAGACGTCTGGGGTTGTTGGTCTCTTTGTTGTCTGTCCCTCCCTCTCTTCACCGTGTCTGTTTCTCTGGAAGTCTCCCGCATGTTGTTGATATTTTCTCGACGCATCTGATGTGCCCGCCTTTATGGGAGGGTCGTTCAAAAGGAGGGTTGGCTTTGAGTCTCCGCCTTGTGGCGTAATGTGGTAATGACAGGCAGGCGTCCTGAACGCATCACGTAAAAGAAATAATGAAAACATTTAACCTTTGATGCAAGACCAAGGATAACCCCGGTCAGAGGTTGTTGGGGTTTTTTCAAAGTGTTTCCAACAAGTTTTTAGGGATTAAAACATTTTTTTCTAACATTTTCTAACATGTCACACAGATTTCGATATATGCAACACATTGGTCAATAAGTGGCTCTTTACATCTGATTAAAATACCAGGTTGGCATAAAGTAAAAGGCAAATAAATCCTTTAAAAACATTTTTTGTATATAATTTGATGCATACTGTACAATTTAAGTAAAAAAAATAGAGGAATGTAAAAAAAATGAATAAATGTGCAAAATGAACAATGATTTGTTTATTATACTTAATACTTAATGAACCAAGAATTTTTTTTCTGGTTTGAGAGGCATCTCTCAAAATTTTAATGTTTTATAATAGCATTTTATTTTAAAATGACATATCAAACAACACCTGGAAAAATCTCTAGAGGAATTCAAGCTCTGTGGAAGTTAAACTCTTTTTAGAATTGCTGACCAGATTTATGCATTTTTCAACTGCACTTTTGGTGATTTTGTGAACACAAACTCCAAGTGTTCGAGATGGTAAAGGCTCTTTGGTACCACCCACAAGTTTAGCTACCTCCACAGATCCTGTCAGATTCAGCTGAGGGCTCTGATTGGGCCATGCTAAAACTTTAATATTTCTTCCAGACAGCATTTTGGTAAAATTATAAAGTCAATAGACAATGATCAGTTGCAGACGTCTCCCAGCTAAAAATCAATACCTCATTCGATATCTTCAACAATTACTATGTTTCTGCTAAACCTCCAACTAAGCACGATTGAGTTTCACTGCAAAAAACACAAAATCTTGCAAAGTGTATTTGTCTAGTCTCTAGTGCAAATATCTTCATACCCTTGAAATAAGATAAAACTGACCTGTTATCTATATCGTGTATCTTGCTTAAAAGTTATGTGGAAGTTAATTTTGCCTTCTGTCAGGAGTATCAAGACATTTGCACAAGAAACCAGACAAAATTACTTGTGGTTGTTGTGTTCAGTGTTTTCTGTGTACTTATTTTTGAGGTTTTCTGTGTTTAGTCCTGTTCCTGTCCTGTCTTCCCTGTTGATTGCTTCCCAGGTGTGTCTCATGCCCTGATTAGTGTATTTAAATCCAGCTGTTGTCTTTGTCTCTTGTTGGATCCTTGTCAAGTGTCTGTTTCCAGCAAGCTGCTTGCATCTGGACTGTTTCTACATTAAACCTTCATCTTCTTCAACCTGGGTCTCTGTGTTCTTTCTCACCGCAATCAACCACAAATCATGACGGTGGTATTTTATGGTTTTGGAGTGTTGAAGTTAACTTTCAACACAAGATTTGGTAAAACATTGCCATCTCTCAACAAGGGTGCAGATTTTGTACTCATGGCATAGTGCTATGATTGAATGACAAGTTTGACCCAGATTACGTTCGTCTCTCAATTACGCATCACAGGTTTAATTTTTATGTTTGTTACAGTCATTTGTGAAAGTGGTTACATTTCTCTAAGGGTGCACAATACACTGAATGTCACTGAGATCAATATCAAATCTGCAAGTAACAAAAATCTACTGAGGCTTCAAAGTTGTGTGTGACAGCAATGATTTGGTCACATTTATTTCAGATGAACACTAAAAGGAAAAACTGCGGCCAGAAAGATTAGTGTCACTCCAGCTGTTAACTGAACATGGATTTTTTTTTTTAACCAGGTAAATGTTCTTCTGTGTATTGTTTTTGTCTCTAGCGCCCACTGGGTTCTGATATCATAATCAAGATTTTACTGGGATGTGTCTTTGTGTAAGATGTTGCATTGCCTCACTTCCTCATCCTGAAAAAAAAATATCTAATTTTGTCAACTGGAACTAGAAGGAACTGAAGAGGCCCTTTCAGAGAAAGAGCCTAAATGCAGCTACTCTAACATTTTATGCTCCTAGTAAACAAAACAGTTTCATGCATCATGTTTTTGTTATGTTGTCTGAAATTGAGAACACGAAACACTAAAATGGTGAGTTAAAATTTAAGCGCACAGCTTTTCAAAGGGGGGCAGAATTATCAGAACAGTTGGGTTTACAAATGCGTCAGTCGCTGTGCACTATTTGTACTCAGAGGTTGAGTTTTAGAAAAGAAGCCTAAAGATAGTCAAACAGGACAGAATTTAAGCTTTTGTTTTTTTTTTCCAATTTGACAGTTTGCTCTGATTGTCCATTTTAGAGAACAACTTTGGAGTGTATTGAAGACTAGCCACTGGTTTTATCTTTTGTTTTAATCTAGCATTTTAGTTTGTAAATACAATGTTCAATAATAGTTACAATGTGACCAAAATTTCACAAATTGAATGCACATTTTGTGCATTCAATTTGCTGCAAGTCTCAGCAGGAAACTGCAGATGTAGGTTGTTTTAAATGTTGACCTCAATTTAGTAAATGTAAAGTATTGTGGCTGAGAAAGTTTCTGCAAAGAAGCAAAAATGTAAATGTGGATTTAATTTTTTTAGTTAAATTCTGAGAGTTTGTTTTATTAGTTCTCATTAATTACTCAATATTTAAGTTATGTGCTATACACTAATTATATCAATACACATATGAATCAAAGTCAAGGATGAAGTAAATAAAGAAAAATGTTCTGTTTGGAGGAAAGACATATTCAATTTGTTAATGACTTTATCCATTATCATTAGTGTTTGCATTGCTATTTATATCATTTTCTGCATTCACATTAAATAACAAGGTTTGTTCTTCTAATAATTTGTTTAATTATTAACCAAAGAATATCTTTATATATATTTATAAAAAAATGTGCATTGTGCATTATGCTAAATACATCTGAGGAATCACAGGTAATCTAACTTGAAAAGCGAGTTAGATTACTTGCTGCTTCATATAGTTACAGTTTTACTTGCCTTTTGCAAATGGTATGTATACATTTCTCTAAATATTTATAAAGTACAGTAAAGTTGAACCTCCAGCCCAGAGACTTTAAACCTTTGAAAAATAATTCTAATGACCAAAATTCATTTTTTTAAAATCTATTTTCCTCTTATACATTTGGAACCATAACATAACATGTGTAACTGTCAGAGAAATCACTGTTACTTTCACAGTCATGAATCAGGAAATAGTTCCAACAACTTTTTGCCATGTAAAATATGCAAAAATTTAGGTATGTCATCAGAAGCTAAAAATAAATAGAATTTTGCAAAAAAGAAGCAAGGCATGCAGTTTTTGAAAAGTACTTGATTTGCTCATTTATAAAATGTATTGATCCACTAATTCGTCTTCTACTCGGTGCAAAAGTGACAGAACATCCGGTTCTGTCAGACACGAACTCCTCCGCATGATACCCAAACTCTCAGCTTAATCACCGTTTTGTTGTTCCGCGTTACAAAAGGTGCATTTAGCGGCTCAGACAGACGCTCTGAAGCTCTCATCTTGTAAACTGTGAAGTCATGGAGCTTCATGTAGCCGGATGACGCCCCCCATCAACACATTTTGGCCAATGGGAGCTGAGAGGCAGAGTTGTCCTCCTGGCCGCCATTAAAAGAATTCAATCCATGTAGTGAAATAATGGAAATCTGCAGGAGCCATGGATCCAGGCAGACAAGAGCAGCCGACGAGTAGTCTCGGAGATTGTGGCGTTTAATCTGTTTTAGGTTGAGTTTTATAATGGCGGAGCGGCGTGGTGTTTTTAGTGTACATGAGGGCGGAGTAGCTCATTGTTTTATTGAGGCTCTGGTATGTTAGCTCGGGTGTTAGCACAGGCTAGCCGAGATCAGGGGGAGGGGAGAGTTCCTTTGCTTTGAAATTGTTTCTAGCTGACATTAGCATTAGCATACCAGGGACCAAGCTTTTGTGATGGAAGTTTTTCTAGCTCATTTTTCTCCTTTCGCATTTAACTTTTCTCATGTTGGGTTTTAACGCTTGTAATGCTGCGGTTGCGTCAACGTTGTCCGGCTGATCCTTCGGTATAGCGGGCTTGAGCCTAACCGGATCAGACAATACATTTCAAATAGGATTGATGAATCAAATTGCTACAAGCCTACAGTTGTCGCTCCCTGGCTGCCTGTCTAACGTTAGCTTAGCCGCCAGGCTAGCGGCGGCTAGCGCCGGTTAGAAGTTGCTGAGCGTCTCAAACGTCGCTTCGACACCCGACTTTTACACCTATCGGCTCCTGCCCCGAAAGGCGATTGACACAATGGACTTTAACGTTGCCGTTACGGTGTGAAAGGATGAGTTCTTGCTTTGTACCGAACGGGGCCAGTTTGGAGGACTGCCACTCCAACATCTTCTGCCTAGTAAGTCTCCGCTGCTAGCGCTAGCTGCTGTGTTCCTGAGAGGCCAGAAAGCCATTTTGGCTAATAAGGCAACAAGCTTTGTAACGTCAGTTGCAGATTGGCGTGAAGGAATTACCGGGCCTGTAACTTGAAAACCGTGACCTGGCTAACTTTCGTAACACGGGGGAATCCATGTTGCATCGCAGTTTTATATAAAAGAGTTGTTTGTGAGTGCGGAGTCGAGCTGTGTTTACAATGCAGTTTTGTTAACAGGAATTTTCAGAGCTAGCTACTGTAACAGGTCGGGTCAACAGGCGAATTAACTTAAACACCCTATATAGGTTTCTTTTTCTTTTTTCCTTTTTCTTTTTTTATAATTCTACACCTTGCTCAAAATAGGTCAATTACTGTCTTAAATTGCACTCATGAACCAGCTCTTTATTATAAAGCAGTGAGAGTTATGTCTTGAGGCCTGTTTGTGTTGTCTTAAATATTGTCAGCAATTCTCTTCCTTTTGTCTTTTTTATTATGTAAAAAAAAAAAAATATATATATATATATATGTACCATATATGTACCTGCTTTCAGCTTACTGTAAAGGGAAATGCTCTCATGTGTAGCCATGCAGTAACCAACTGACGGTTACCTCCAAACTCTGTTAAAATCCTCACTTTGTTTGCCTCCTCCTCTCAGGCTGACTTGACGGGGATAAAGTGGCGGCGCTTCGTGTGGCAGGGGCCCACCTCGTCGCCCATCCTTTTCCCGGTGACCGAGGAGGACCCCATCCTGTGCAGCTTCAGCCGATGCCTGGCAGCGGATGTGCTGAGTGTGTGGAGGAGGCACCACACCCCGGGTCGTAGGGAGCTCTGGCTCTTCTGGTGGGGGGATGACCCCAGTTTCGCTGAGCTTATCCACAATGAGCTCTCGAGTAAGTGAAATGCATCCATTTGCATGTTTTCAGCAGGATTTGGGTCGCTTATCCCCCCCCCTCCCTTTTTTTTGGTCGCACTACATGATGTGGTCATTTTGGAATGCATAAGTGCGTTTGGTCTACACAAGATTTTTTAGAAATACCTTTGCGTTTGCAGAATTATTTGAAACTAAAATATGTGCCGTTGTGTAATCGGCAGTAAAGCAAACTGATTTTAACCGGTTAATTAGTCAGGCTATCTGCTGAGGTTGTCCACTTGCCAACTCTACGTTTAAAATGGCTTTGGTTAATAAAGAGTTATGGATGGAGCTCCTTTAGAGTCCACACCATGGCTATCTGTGTTCTTTATATGTTAAACATTTCCCAACAGCAAAATTCGTCTTTCTTGTAAGCAAGAGAATCGTTTGTCACCTGCTGAGGGAATCCGTCTTCTTTCAGCCAGCTGTTGAGGAGTGCAGACTTGGTGTCGCCAGCAAATGTTTAGCTTTCTTTTACTTAGTTTTGCTTGCATGGTATGTTTCAAACTACTATTTTTCATCCTGAAAAATGTGTAATTTCTTTCCCCATAATGAACATATTTTTTTTTGACTCCCACAAAATAAATAAATGAGCAAAATTAGGATTTAGATCAAAGTGAACCTCCAGATGGAAAAAGAAAGTTTGCATTGCATGTGTTGGTTACAACCTAATGACTAAGATGACTAGTATTAAGTAAATATGTTAATTACGTTTTAGTTTAATCACATTATTTACACAAACCAATGTGATTCATAAAAGATGAAGTCCAAGTAATTAGGACGTATGTGTAAGTGCTTTACATTAAGACTGCATTCACAGCAGCTGTTTCATCTGCTTCATTTTGCTAGAAAGTCTGGTTCATTTAGGGAGGTGTGAATCCACAATGAAACTTTTTTGCAGACCAAATAAGCAAACTCTGCCCTGCTTACAAACCAAGCTATCGGTCTGAGATATATTTTTAATCTTGAAATATATTTTTCTTAGGTAAGAAAAAGAAATACCTCAAGTTTTAGGTTGGCCCTAAGTTTATTTCTGCAGCTTCTTACAGTTGTGCAACTAACAAAACCTTAAAGATCATCAAAATCTACGTCTGCCGCTGCTTAACTAGGAGCATGTCTGTACTTTAGACCACTCTGACCTTAGAAGAGCTTTTTATTATGCAGTTATCAGATGTTCAGTCCCAGTTTGTTTTGAAACTGTAGCTCAGGCCGTGCCGTCCAATCACTGGAGCCAAACTCCTGACCGACATAAAGGGACTTCTCTAGACTGTATTTACTTCTCTAGACTGTAGGGAAAGAACATGACACACACACACACACACACACACACACACACACACACACACACACACACACACACACACACACACACACACACA
>CAEGAF010191439.1:0-10129 GCA_903067075.1 Micropoecilia bifurca | reverse complement strand
CACACACACACACACACACACACACACACACACACACACACACACACACACACACACACACACACACACACACACACGCACGCACACACACGCACGCACACGCAAGCAGGCATTCAATCACACCTGCTGTCTCCTGAGCATTATCATGATGGCTTGCTGTTTCACACTCACTCAGGTGTTGTAGCAGCAGACCCCACAGCAGCAGCAGCAGCAGCAGCAGCAGAACAGACTCTGCTGACTGAAAGATAAAGGAGCTCATGTCCAAGGTCATCACTCGTCTCCTGTTTCCAAGGCAAAGGTTCCAGAACTTTTCTCAGGTTGTTTTCAACTTATTTACACAGCACTACTGATTAACACTGCAAAAAATATATAACAGCTTTGGACCACCATATGTTTTTTTGGTATGACACTTTATTTGAAGGGGTGTGCATAAGACTGACAGGACACCGTCATCCAAATTCTTCTGCATTAAATTATCGTAATTTACAAAATCATTCAAAGTTGGCACTTTTAATAGATTTTTAATGCAACTTTTAAAGCAACTTTGCATTAAAAATATCATTATTTATTAAATGACACTTTATGACAACTGTCATACACATTTGTAGGTGTTATGTCATGTTTACATCAGTGTCATGTCAATCTTATGCAAACCCCTTCAAATAAAGTGTTACCGTTCTTTTTTTTAAACAAAGGTGTAATTATAGTATACAATTTCTTACAATGTTAATGTTGGAAATCAATGTTGGAGCTGTATTTATTGACACCCATGATATGATGTGTAAAAATAAAATAATCAAAAATCAATCTAATTGGGAAAAATAAAAATCCCTTTCTCTTTCAACATCACATATTTGACTATTACTGGAGCTCTTTGTATTATTGCCTTTTAAAACCCCGTTTTGCCAGACAGAATTTAAGCTTCCAACTAATGACACTGCATAATTTTTACACCATGCCAGGTCCCCTCGTTTGCTCTCTTCTCTCCAGGTCACTCACTAAAATTGCTTGAAAAGACAAGCTTCTAAAAGCATCCAGTGAGCCTCTTGCCTAATTCTGGCAGGATATTTGATCGTTTTTTTGTGAAAGAATTGGTAGAGTTAATTTAAACTGGTTGGCTTTATGGCACAGATTCCAATTTTTATCACAGTCCACAAATTCTTCACAAATTAAAGATGGAACTAATCCAGAGGTTAAATATTAAACAATTTTATTCATTCATAGACCATACTTGGACACCTTGTGGTGTGCCTTGACTCATCCATGCATCTTGTGTGCTTAAACTCTTACTCGTACAATTTGCTGCCTATTTATCTGAAGCTCCTCCTGGGGCCTTCAGTCCCCAGGCTATCAATCCTCCAGCCAAGCTCCAATCCCAGAGAATGTCCCTTTCTCACATCTTCCCCCTCAAAGCTCCGCAAGACTAGCAGCAGCAGGAATTTAGCATCTGCTGAGTTCATCATATTAAAGTAAGTGGAAATCTACTGATTTTACAGGTACGGATAAAAGAAAATAAAGAGAAAATTTCTCTAATGTGTAAGTTCATCTTTGTTTCGCATGATGCACATTATTACACACATTCTAATTGAAGCAAATATTAAATACCCCTTTTCTCTCTGAATTTTTTCACTCCTCTGGATTTTCCGTACCACTGTAAAATATAAACAAACAAACAAAAAAAAATGTCCAGTTGGATTCTGCCACTCCTTTTCTTCTCATGGCCTCAGGCGGGCAAAGTCCTTACAGCCAATTAGCTCAGACAGCAACAGCCTCCAACACGAGCTGCGAGGAGGGCATGTAAAAAGATTTACAGCTTTAAGAGCCAAATCCACCCTCATGTCTTATCTCTTCCCCCCCAGGGGTTCGGCCATCGTACAGAGGAGGAGAAAGGCTTTGTTGCTGAATAATGGTGGGTCTGGAGGCTCTCACTGGGGGGAAATAGTGGAAAGATGCCTCTGTGTCCAACAGTGGGAAACTGGGCCATGGAGTTGAAAGTGGCCGCTCCTTCTTGTCACTCAACGCAGACTGAATGGACTCAGGCAGCCCACAGTAACCTCACATTTTCCATGCAACTCCCTGTTTACATAGAAATGCATATTAAAGCTTCTTGTCAGCACTTTGGTTCTCCTTCCTACTAACTCCTCTGCAATTCTGTCTGATGAGCTGAGCTCTAAACTGACATCTGGAACTTGTCCCACCTCTATTCTTTGCCCTTCTTTGTTTTCAGGTACATATCTGCCAAGTGTTTGCTTAGATTTCATTTCCGCTCCTTTGCAGCTCGTCTCTCTGAGGCTCTTGTTCTGGCACACGTAATGGCTGGTGGGAAATAATTCATTTTTTGTTTACAAGCAGACTAGAGACACTGCAAATTAACCTTCAGCCACAACTACAGTCTGAAAAGACAAGCGGAGAAAGTGCTATGTGTTTTTTTTTTAGACACAAAAAAGGGAGCAATTTGCAGGAATTTTAATTATACATATTTTGTTAAACCAACAAGAGGACATTTGAACCCCTTCTTTTCTTCTACTTATCCAAGTAGAAGTTTTAAAAACTTTCAGAAAATTATTATGCAATCCTGCTCCCCTCAGAGCTCCAGTCATTCGTTTTTGCACTATTTGTTTGTTGTTTCAAAGACAAATAGTTGGTTTTTGAACTATCATATTTTGCATGGAATCACACCTTCAAAATATCTATCTCCAGTCACTGAACAGATTGTTCTTCGACAAACGATCTTTTGCCCTTCCTCACAGCTCCCAGACCTCCGCCGTCATAAAGGATGCAGCTGTTGTCAAGAGCAGGGGGAAGCATCGAAACCGCCATTGAAAGCTAATCATTCCGTGTCTTCTTCATTTTCTTACAGTTGTTTGGAGAAATAAAGCAAACAATGTATGAACAATCTCAAGTTAAAATGCTTACTTTTAAAGCACCGAGCTCTTAAAAGTAACTTATCCACGACTGTGACAGTGGCTAACTTCTACTGTCATACCTTCCACCAGCAGCTAGCTGTGTTGTAGCGCTCACAACAGCTTAATGTAAACATAAACAATAACAGTAGACATGGTTTTACCTGGTAGTTGTTTTTTCTTTTCATCTCCATTCTTCCCAGAAACACTGCAACAGTTTATTGCCAAGGTAGCCCGTCATCCTGCGTTCATATAGGTTTTGCTGTTCCTTTTCAGCTTTTTATGTATTTTTTTTTGTTGCATAGATTCATCCATCTTAGAAACTCTTGTTTTGGCTTGTGGGTTTTCAATCTACAAATTAACTAGTGAAAATGTTGCAAAACTTGTTGAAGTGTGGATATCATTATTACACATGTGATATCAACAACCCAAAGCAATAAAAACTATATAAATGAAAGAAATAGTTTAGAAGATTTACGGAAGTTTGGTTGAGCTACATTTGGAGAATTTATATAAAAAACATGTAAAAGTCAGGAAATGATTTATGACAATTGTAGTTTTAAGCAATATTGGAGGAAGAAACCCCCTCTTTAACTTTTATAATTCTGTTTTTTAAAAAAACAAACAAACACTGCAGCATACACTGTTATGATAGTCACATACCCCCCCTTTTAATACAGGACATCATAGTGTGGGATGACAGAGTTTATTGCTTTGCTTGGAGTGGCCAGTCGCGGTGTGTCAGTGGAAATTTGCTTTGACCGCATCAGCCCACATGCAACCCTGTGAGGGTCTCTTTTTTTGCCTGTCATTGCAGTTATAAGGTTAGAGAAAACGTGGTCCCTGAATATTCTCTATGATCATGTTTCTTTAAAGTGGAAAGTATGAATAGCACTGGAAACTGCTTTCTGGTCAGTGTGAATCAAGTGCTGCCGTCGGTACAAAGTGTCTCATAACATCCAGGCAGAGTTTCCTTCTTGTTTATGTGAGAATAAAGGTCAGTAACTGGCTTGAGCAGCTGGGATGGCAGCTGCACCCTCAGCCACACAGAGAAACAGAAAAGCTCCCGGTTTTCACAAACTGATGTGAGGAGGAACCCAGCAGCAGAATCAATTAACTCCCTTATGAAAAGAGGTGGGTAGTAACTAGTTACAGTTACTTGAGTAACTTTTTTTGGGGAAAAAAATAGGAATAGTACTTTTACTTTATTATCATCATGAAGTATGACTGCTCTTACTTGAGTAAGACCCATTTACTTACCAGGTATTTGCATACTCCACCCACTGTGAGGAATTTCAGTGAATGAAGAGCAAATCTATTTTTACCAAAACTGAGAGACATGGGAGAGGGCAGCATCATGCTGCTCTATTCAAATGAAGGCAAAGATAAACTGGTGAGAGGTGATGAGAGGACGGGTGGAGCCGTACACAGAGCAATCCTGGATGAAAAGCCATTAGAGGCTGCAAGACCTGTAACTGGGGTGGAGGTTCACATTCCAGCAGAAAAAACAACAACCCTAAATGTACTTGAAGGCAGAGTAACGGTGGGATGTTGTGATGAAAACATATTCATCCATTAGCATGTCCAGACCTAAATCCAATTAAGAATGAATTAGGAATCCAATCTGAATATAAGCTTAAGCGAAATAATTCAAATACATAGCCTTTTCCTTCCACTTTGAAATTCTGCACTCTTTTGTGTTGGTTTATGACATAAAATCCATATAAAATACACTACTTTGTAGTCGTATCATGGCACAATGTGAAAACGTTCAAGGCGTAAGAACACTTTTGCAAGGCCCTGTAGATTGGCATGGTAGTCTCTACCTGCTAGGTCTGAGTCATGTCAATGCACATTCATTTTGATTCTGATCTCAAACTTCGAAAAGCGTGACGAAGCTCGTGCGGAAGCACGCAGGATGTGGGAGCGAGATTAGATGGATGCGAGTATTGATCTCTCTGTTTGACGGTACGTGTCGTTTCTCACGTACGTACCGGCATGAAGAAGAGAAGAGTCAAGGACAGTTCAAACTCATCTTTGATAGAAAAGAATCAGCTCAAATTCAAAAAGAAAACTGTATTTAAAAGAAGCATCTACTACTGCACTGCAGTGAAAGGTAATACAAAAAAATGCTTCTTATTCTATTATTAGAAGTGGATAAGGGCCAGATACTGTAACACAAACTTCTGCTCATGCATATTCATGATTTACAGTGAATCTCTAATTGTGGATAATTTATGACTAAGTTTCACACATGGGACTGCAGATTTCTGGCCTCTTTAGAGATATCATTTATCAGCCACACACTACTGAGGACAGTGTTTAATCATACTAACTTCTCTGATTAATTATGCAGTCCAAATTAACTTGTGGGTTTTCATACACCTCTAATTAAAATGTATCGAACCCTTGAAATGAAGCTCTCTAAAAGATTGTGTCGCGTCTGTCGTTGTAATTCATTGTTTCTTATTTGTCGCATCAACTTCATGTCCAAAGCAAACAAACAAACAAAAAAAAAATGTTTAAAGAAAAGCCAATATTTATGCGTAATTCAAAACCAAACACTTTCTTAATTGTGCCAAATTAGCTGAGAGGAGTGACACGTCTCAACCACATTCCTGATCATTTTGTTAGCCTTCTCGCTGTTTTCAACCACTCTCTCTCACCCGCATTTCAGTTTACAACCCCTTCTCATCCCAACCTTCATCCTCATCCAGTTAATGTCCATCCCACTCTTTTCAATCCTCTCCTCCTCTCAATCCCTCTCTCTGAACACTTTTCAACTTAATTTGCGTCCTCATCTCTCTTAATCCATTTTCATCCCACTCATGCTCCTCACTGCTCCTGAGACTCTATTGTTCACTTCTGTTGCCTCATTTACTTATTCACCTTCACAACCTTTTCATCCCACTCATCCCTTCCAAAGAGCTTTTTTATCCTACTTATCTGTCTTTAACACCCATTTTTCATGTGTTCTTCCTATCTATTCTTTATTACACTTCTTTTTCCCCTCCAGTCATTCTCATCCTTTTCTCCAACTTATTTGATTCACAGTATCCTATTCTTTCCCTAGATATCTTTGTCCTCCTGCTTCATAATTCTCCCTTTTCAATCAATTTTTCATGGTAATTTATATTTAAATACACTTTAGGATTTTTCATTTTTAAAACTATACAACAGGTATTCTAAAGTACCACAAAAAATAAAAATAAATCCTTTTACCTAGGATTTAGATTTTTTTTTCTTAGTGGCCCTAATCCTTTTCCGTACTCATTCAGTAGCATTTTAGTAAAAACAAACAAACAAAAAAAACAATGAACACACATTTTATATTTCATCATGGTTGAGAATCACGAGACTCTCCAGATGAAGCTCAACCATTATTCTTTTTCCTCTTTGATTATACTTTTGAATTCTATTTCTATGTAGGGGTCTTTATAATACATTTCTTTAAAAATAATGCAAAAATTTTCTGAATCTTAAAAAAAAAAAAAGGTTTACAGGATTTTAAAACTTTGAACCAAGTTACTTTATATCGACCGCTTCCTGGTAGAAAACCTTAAAGACTGATGCTTTAAAAGAAGTTCTAAACATCCACAACCTATTGTTTTGTGTCTGGACCTTTTTATTTGTTTTTGCTCTTTCAGGCGTTTGGCGATATGAGGCTGTTTTTCATCCTCAGATTTGAGCCTATCAAACTCACTGGGCTGTTTGAGACAAAACAATCTGTTGTAAAGCCTCCCACCTCCTCTCCAATATGGCTGCACCTCACACATTTCTGCAGGGCACAGAAGCAGGTAGCTATTACTGCTGGAGGCAGATGCTCAGGGGGTGGGGAGGGTTGGTGGTGGACCGCCAGCACACACATTCTACTTTATTTTATTTTTTAATATATTTTTTTGCAAGCGAGGTCAGACAGAGGCATGAAGGACTGCAATGCTTTACAAAGCACCGCAAAGCTTTACAGCGGCTGCCTTCGCCATCAACCTTGAAAATAAATTGATATTTTTCAAACAGCGCCAGAGGCAATCAGTGGCTTTTTAAACTCAAACTTCACCTGGCACAGCTTCATCCAATAAGACCCTTAACTGTTTGACTAAAATTGTGACCAAAGCAGACAAGTCCCTGTTCACAAACATCTTGATTGTAAGTGTATTGCTCTGTCGGTGTTAAAAAGTGCTAAATTTGTATTCATCCTAGAGTCTCGCTTAGCACAAAGCATAGCTTTCATTCACTATAAAACACAGGTGCATTTCATTCATTACTTCAAAAAGTAATTTTATTCCCATATTTTAGCTCAGAAACTTTAACTTTGTCTATCAAATGCATTTAAAGCACATAGAGTGATGCTGATAAAATATGTATTTCTTTCAATTGTGATAGTCGTGATAGTTGTGGGGCACAATTATGTGACGCCGTGTGTTGATCTTTCACAATAACATCCCAACATAGCCATAATCTCATTTATTGCAGTCCAAGAATTTTAAGTCTTTAAATCGGAACTGTGACAAACACAAAATATTAACAAGTGCTCAGACATGCTCATCACAAAACTAAGAAGATGAGTAATATACAAGCTGGAAAGTACCAGACAGTAGCAGCTGCCAGAGTTCCAAGAAGTTAAACCGTGCATAGCAACAAACACATCAGCTCAAAGTTCAGAAATCCAAGCATTTTCACCAAAGGTTCAAGACCAACATACAGGAAAAAGTCTGTATTCAATGGAATGTATGATTCATTCAAGCATGAGGTCCACACCCACTCTTTCTTAGCGAAACATCTCCATGAGTCTATCAGACGTTTTCCCCCAACCTCGTTCACCAACACCCACATGCTAAATGTATTTCTTATCTCAGTTGACCATCTTCCTGGATTCTGTGGAACATTTTAATCTCTGGCTATTAGGCTAAATGAAATTTTAAAAATTAAAAAAGTCAAAGAAGACCAAGAAAATGTATTTCACTCAAGAAAAGAGAAGCGGAAATATGAGGGAGGACGACCTGCTGCTTTTTTTTTTTTTGCTGTGCAAATGGATAGGGCAGTAAATTTAAACATAAATCCTTTTGTTTTTGACACTCTTTAATAAACCTTACTGACGTTTCAATTTTTGTAAGCAAGTGTGGAGGGTTAAAATGTAAAGTAGAGTAAAAGAAAAACGGTCTAATAATAAGGACTTTCCCTCATAACATAATGTTTCCTTTTAAAGTTATTTGATCCCAAAAATTAAGCACGACCTCTAACATTATGAAAATGTTTGACTGCTGGAACACAAAATCTTAGGAGTTGAAACTTATGGAGAGCATGTTAGAAATGTCTACATTAATTTAGCTTTTAGTTCATACTATTTAAGAAAGAAACAACACAAGCACTGCCCGGTATGTTAATATAGCTCCAAATAATGCAGGAATTACAAGTCATTTATTGTTAATATCAATATTTGGTCAATGCAAGAGGCATTCAGGATCATTAAAATTTACTGAACATGAGGCACTAAAGAAACAATGAATGAAACAATACACAGAAAGACTGCCGGCTGGTTAAAAGAACAAAATGATGGATTTGGCAAGGGGCTGTCAAAACTGAAGAGCATTTAAACTGTGACAGTGATCACTGGGTGAGAACCAACTGATTCACACACACACACACACACACACACACACACACACACACACACACACACACACACACACACACACACACACACACAAAAATACAATAACTGCAAAAACAAAAGCAAACATCACTATTGCTATTGTTTGGAAGACAATTTTAAGAATGAAAAACCTTGATGGGAAAAAAAAATGAAGAAAGACAGAGACTCATGTGAACTTCTGGCAAAGATTTTCTAAATTCTTTTCATATCATCTTACTTTTCAAAAACGAGGCTGAGGATGGCTGTGGCTGTGGAGCGTAATTGTCTGCAGATGTGGCACAAAGTGCAGACAGAGTGATTCAAATATATGCCCTGGATGAGTTGATTAAAGCGATGACCTACAATTACACACTCACCTCCTGATGAAGCCGTTCTCTTTCGATCTGATTAATTTCACTCCTTTTAGTGCGATCCAGCACACTAAACTTCATATTGCGAGGAGATCAAATTCCTTAAAAAATTCATAAAACTGCTTCAGTTTGTTGTTTATTTCAGTAAATATAGAGTTATTGGGCCTACTTGAAATGATTGTTTTTGTAGAGTTGCCGTGACCACGTCAATGTCACGGCGATAAACTTGGTGAGTGCAGATTCTGCAGAAAAAGCTGAGAAGCATATCTGAAACCCGCTGTGAGACCACATATTTCCTAACCAAGAGGTCTTATTTTTTATTTTTTTGTGACTCACCTCGATGCTGACCACATGCTGCACAGTCACTGTAGTTAAGCAATGGTTTGTGTACTTCTGATTCGTCCAAGCGCCTCAAAATGAATCACTTCCCTTCCATCTGCTGGACCGAGTTCGTGAACTTAGATCGTTTTTGGCATTTTGTCATGCCTCCTATTTTCTTGGGATTTTCATCAAGTTGTCTGCTTTACACAAATAAGCAGATGACCAAGATGACACACATAAACATCCTCATCCTCGCCGTGAAACATGCCAGGGTCAGCATCATGCTGTGTGGATGCTCTTCTACAGTAGGCACAGAGAAGCTTGGGAGGGAATGGAAGGATTAGTGGAATTTAATAAATAGTAATCCTAGAGGAAACCCAGTTGCAAAGCTTTGAGGCAGGGGTGGAGGTTCATTTTCCATCTGGATAACAACCTTTTAAATATAGCCAGGGGCTTCAATGGAAGGTACAGATCAAGGCATATTGCGTTAGAACGGTTCAGTCAGAGTTAAGATCCGAATTTGACAGAAAGTCTGAGGCAAGGCTTGATGACTGGTGCTCACAGATGGTATTCAGTCAACCTGACTAACCTTGAACTCATTTCCAAGGAGGAACTGTCACCTGTAGATGTGTAGAACTATTAAAGACGTACGGCCAAAAGAATTGTAGCTGGAATTCCTGCAAAATCTTTCATTGTTTTTATTCACTGTTACATAAAATCACGTGGGTCATCTTCTTCTTCATCCATAAATCGAGACAATGGCAAAATTTTTTAAAGGCGTTGTTCTCTTCCTGTGCCATCAAGTTTGCTTTTTGTGTGCTTAGAGAATGCTTAACAAAGCCAGACTGCTAAAGTATAACTATTAAGAGTAAAAACCATCTATAAAATAACAAGTTATATAT
>CAEGAF010191437.1:0-26609 GCA_903067075.1 Micropoecilia bifurca | reverse complement strand
ACACACACACACACACACACACACACACACACACACACACACACACACACACACACACACACACACACACACATGCAAATGTTATAAGGAGATAACAGGAGCACATTTCATTGTCTGATGGATTAATTCAAGAGTCAAAACTCACTGCAATCATTTAATGTATATATTTTCATGTCTTTCCAAATGTCTTTCAATGTACCTTTTTTCATTTATAACAATGTTTAAATGGGATTATATCAGAAAAACTTTCAGAAAGCCAAGCAAACTGCTGATCAAACCATTTAAATACAAGAAAGGTCTGCTTGCTCTAAGCAAAATGAAGTATAACTGAAGGCTGTTGGACAATAATGTATTAATCTGCCACATTATTGTTGCATGTGATTTATTAATGGGCTTGGAAACCTGAACTGCTTTCCTGAAGTCAGTGACAGGGACTCGCATGGTGCCGTCTTTGTCGATATTCCGAAAGAAATCCCACAAACGCAGCTTGCGTTTATCAAGATAATCCTGCCAGAAATAATGGGAGAAAGGGGTTTAATGATTTTAGCAGCATCGAAATATATATTTTTGTGTAACTTTAATTTTAGTTTTTGTTACGCTTTAAATTAACATACTTTTTTCCAAAAACTATTGTGAAAAGTTTGTAGAGTTTCTTATTTAAAACAAACTGCAGCCAACCTGAATGACTTTCATTGGGTCAATACGTTTGGGTGGCTTTTGAGCTATAAAACCTCCGACCCCTTCATACTGCACATCCAGGCCAGGATGCTCCTGACACGTCTGTTCCAAAAGGTTCACAAAGTACTCATTCACCAGAACATTCTGTTTAGATGAGAGGCACAATGGACAGATATATGTATTTTGTGTGTTTTGACAACTTGAACTTGAACCTAAACCTTGGCTGCAATAGCTAATATTACGCCAAATATAAAGTACAGCACCCTTCAAATATGCTGTATTTGAAGGATGCAAATACAGCACCCTTCAAGTATGAAGGGTGCTGTATTCACATCTGAATACTGATACATTCAGATGTGAATGTATCAGTATTCAGAATACTGAATACTGGTATGAAACTGATACAATCTTGAAATTATTATTTTTTTTTTAATCAGAGAAATGTGTTGTGCACTTTACTCTGATATTCCAAAACAAAACCCAGAGCACAGAATTACCTTCAGCTGTCACTTAATTACTAAATTAAGTGGTTGAATTTTAGGGCCTTCTGTGTTTTATGTTTATTACATAAAATGTTGAAGTTTGTAGCTGTAACTTAAACATTTTTTTGAAAAAAAAATAATGATGATAATCAAGGGTTATGAATTCTTTTGATAAGTTTTCTAAATGTAAATGCAACATAAAAGAACCACTCACACATATGTTGATCTGCTCCAGTGCTGTGTTGGGTGAGTTCTTCACCACATTGACCAGGGCAAGAGCTCCCTCTACTGTTACAGCGTTATAAGCAAGCTGCAGAGGTAAAGGAACAAAACATCGTCCTACAGTGCATCTCCAGTGTGGCCAAATGAACCCAGATACCCACCAGGAGCACTCGTAGCGTTTCATTATAGTCCAGACCTCTGCAGAGCATACTGACTCCTTCATTGGTGATGCAGTTGTTGCTGAGGTTTAGATGCACCAGAGTGTTGTTGAATTTTAGGGCCTCGCCCATGGCTAAGGCTCCCTCATTTCCAAAACCGTTCCACGATAAATCAAGATGTTTCAGCATCGTATTGACCTATAAATATAAAATGGAGTAAGGTCTTTTATAATGGCTGAACCAGAAAGGGAAATGCTGTTTGTTATTTAGTCAAACCTTAAGTCCAGCAGAAAAAGCTACGGCCCCTTTCATTCTAAGGTGATTCCAGCTCAGATCCAGAACTTCCACGCCTTCGTTGTTTGCTGTTGAAGTTAGAGGGATGTCTTTTCTGTATTCTTTTCAACTTTCTAACCATTATAAATGAAACACATTTACTTTACCATACCCAGCAGCTGTCCCAAATATTCTCCCCCCTTTCCACAAAACTTATTATGGCTCAGATCCAGATCCTTTATTCTGGAATTGGTCTAAAAAGAAATGTGAAGTCAATGTGATCATTTTAATAAATAACCAAAATTTTGTTTTCTTAATTTATTGCCAACTTACTGACAGTGCTTCTGTGAAATGCTTCGCATCATCATCTAAGAAACCATTTCCTGAAAATAAATAAACAGCTAAATAAGTAAATTAATAAACTCTTGTCTCAATATTAGTCGTAGAAATGTTTCATTTCAGCGTCCTACAAAAACACACAAATTAATTTAAGTCTAAATTACCTGAAAGTTTAATAGACTTCAAAGAAATGCTGTCCATCAACATTTTAGCTACGTGCTCAGCTCCTTTGGATTTCACATGATTGTTGGATAAATCCTGAAACAAACACTATTTTAATTCTTTTTTTTTGCACCCTCTAGTGGTTAGTTTTCAATTTTTACATACCAGATGCTGGATGGTAAAATTAGCCCTCAGCAGCTCCGCCAGATATTTGACCCCCTCAGCTTGAACTCGATTGTAGGCCAGCTCAAGAGTCCTGATGTGCACATCAGACTGGAATAAATGCAGCTCATGAGATTTATTGTTTGAAAAACGTTGTGACATATGCGAAATTGCATTTTGAACTCACCACCAAAGCAATAGCGAGTGCTTTGCAGCCTAAAGGTCCGAGGCCATGGTAGGTGAGTGTCATTGTTGGGGAGCTATGGTTTCGAGTGAAGTAGGAAACTGGAACCACACCCACCAGTTTGCAGGCCTCCAGGTACAGATCAGCAATAGACATGTGTCTGCTGAATTTCTTTTTCCCTGAGTTTAAATGACACAGTAAAAAATAAGTCCAGCGACCCCTTTCATGTGGAGACAATGTCACTCAGAATCACATTTGAAAATATGGATGTATTTTCTTTAATATATTAAGGTGCATCTTAAATTCATTTTCCACAAATAACTGTAAAAAATCAAATTCACAATTTCTATAGATTCTTATTTGACTTTGTATTTCAGTTATTGTTGCTTATTTTAGCTTACAGTCAATAGCATTCTCTTTTCTTTTCTTCTTTTAGTTCTTTTTCTGAAAATTGTCATCTTTAATAGATAATTGCCCAGCTTCTGTAGTATTGTATAGTCATTTAATTTTGGTAGGAGCTCCTTTTGTATGAATTACTGTATCTGTGCAGTATGGAACTGTGACAGCTGTAGCCCAGCTGCAGCCCATGCCTTGTGAATATCTTTAAAACTCCATTGTTTGTGAACATTTTTTCTAACACACTTATTCCTTCCTCGACTTTCCATCTAAATGCTTGGATGCAGCAATTCCACAGCAGTAACTTTTGTGGTTTTCTCCTCTTCGGGGAGAGTGTCAGTGACTGCAAATGTCTTTCCCATGAAAATGTACTGTAAGCCAAAATGCATTTCTCTGTGAAAACATTTCTATTTATTGGTCTTAATCTTCATCTTCGACCTAATATAAACACTTGAAATAAAATCTGGAGCAGAGTTCCACTTTTGTATTTAGTTACAATACTAAATTCCTTTTGTAAAATGATGGATGGATTTTCAAATATATTGAGACTAACCTGAAAAGCATCCCATAAGTCTATTGTTTCATAGCAGTAAAAACTTTTTCAAAAACAATTTCAGAAACTCACCATCGGACTCCAGTACTTGGTCAGACTCGGTGTCTGTGGCTTGTGACTCAATAGGTGAAAGACAGTCTTCATCTTTCAAACTTAGTTCTTCAAATGAGGGTATTGACATTAGAGCTTTGTGTCCAAGCTAATGTGATATACTTCCCTTCAACAACCTTTTCATTTCTGTTGCAAGAGTTTATACTGGGAAAAAATACATTGGCTAGTTGCGTCCAGAATGTAATTCTACCCTTGAGATTATGTGTCATGTAGAGAGCAATTAACAATTCATGCATCAGCTTGGTTCCCATCCTCCTCCTGCAATACTGACTGTAGACATTTCAAAGCAAAGCAGCAAGTTCATGTTTTCTAATATATGGTACTTATAGTTAAAAGTAAAAAACAAAATTGTTTAACCTCAAAGGAGTTAGGAGTTGAATTATTCTACCATAATGTTTGTAGCGCTTGTTTGGTTAATTAAAAGCCATAGGTGTTGAGGTTATGTTCCAACATGCATCTCCCTAAGTAAATAGTATTTTCTTATGGGCTACTGAACACCTTAGCTTATGATTGAACAATCTATAACCCTTTCCTCATAATTTTTCTCCTTCCTGAAAACCTGACACACCTTTAATTAAACTTAGCTAAATCCTGTTTTACACTTATCCTAATTAATTTTTTTAAATCTACTTAAATTCTTCAGTTTGTCTGTAGTATGTTATTTGTATTGTTTTTCCAAATCTGTCTAAATAGTACAGTGTATAATAAAATCATTTTAGCTATATTTTAGATTGTCTAATATAATTGGATGATTATTTTATCCCCTGCTGTTCTAATTTATGATTAAATTATGCTTTCTCAGTTCAATATTTTATATGCAGTTTTATTCTTATTGCCAAATAATTACAAATGATACTTAGTTTAATATTTTTGGGGGGTGTTTTATGATTGTTTGACAGCCTGTTTTTGGTATTACCTCTTTATGTTACAAATTAATACATTTAGCAGGGAGCTAAACTGGTTGTTTTTGGTCGGTCTGATCAAAAACAACCATTTTAAATAGACTTCATTGAAGCCTATTTCTTTAGACGGCAGTAATTATGACATGTGGACAGTTTTAACACATATATAAAACAACAACAATAAAAAACAACGTATTTTTTTAAAATAAAAGTTACTTGCTGCACTTTTAAAGTAAGAGAGCTTTTTTGCTGACAGAATGTTCTGCGCTCTACAGTACTGCATGTAGTACAGAGGTCCACAAAATTGTACATGAATCTCCGCAAATTATATGAGAATTTGGCTTGCCATACCTTGCTTACCAACACCACCAACATCAAAGTACGCATGCGCAGCTTACATTTCAGAATCATGATTGGTGTTTTGCTGTTTTACGCGTTCTATCCGCTAACTTGGTTCTTGTTCCGTCGACCGTCAGGTACATGTCGCTATAACTTTTATTAAGGCTTTACTTAGACTTGTTTTACCCTGCTGCTGTTGGCTAACTGTTGCTACGGTTAAGTTTGCTGCTGACCGAGCAGTTTCTTTTCGGTGTTCTAACTGAGGACGTGTTTTTTCGTGTGTTCATAACTCGGTGTAACACAAATTGCCTGGTTTTAAAGGTCAACAGACATGGCTTCTTTCCTGAATTTTCTTCCCGTGTTGCATATTTTGTTTTAAACTGCTAACTGGCGGTAGCTGTTTGCACTTGTTCTTACGCCCCCATGTGACGTCTAAAGCATAACACGTGTGTACATGTTTTGCAGTGTACTAATAGCTGAGCTAAAGTTTTTAAAATAAACTACTGTAACAAGAAAATAAATACAGCATATTAAATGAATTATTAGCAGCGCATGAATTCACCTCTGTTGTCCTGTTTTTTTCATTCCTCCTTTCAGAGGCCTCGAAGAGAAGCGTTCCTCAGTCAGTTAATGGCACAGCAGTGTGGGATGGTGATACTGTCACACTTAGGAGCAACCCGTCTGAAACAACTATGCAAGATCAGAGTGGAGAGACGAAGGAAAGGTTAAAAGAACCAGGGCCTCAGGAAAACACTCCAAGTCCCAACATGGATGAGCAAAACCTGCCAGCTGTCCTCATGCAGAAGGACACGAGGAATGACGCAACTGCAGAGACAACTGAAATGCAGACTACAATGGAGGAGGAAAGAGAAGATCCCAAAATGGGAGATGGGGAAAAGGTTGTCCTCCATGACGTTATGTATGACAATCAGAATGAGAAAGAAATAAGCACTTCTTCAGGCGATAACGTCGATGTTTTGGTAACATTCCTGACGTTGGAGGGAAGCATGGAAGAAACCGACGGCCCTGAACAGAATCAAAGCGAGACTGAAAACAGTAAGGAAATGCTTCAAGCGTCCAACGCCGACACGTCAAAGAGTCCAGATGAGTGCTGGGATGATTATATGGTTACCTCTGGTAACCCCCTTCTCTCCAACTCCCAAACATATCTTAAAATTGACGAGCAACATGATGCACAAACCGGCTGGCACTTTCCCATAGGACCTGGTCTGGGACAAGAAGTTTTCTGCCCACAGTGGAGCTTTCCTGCTGCAACTTATTACACCACTGTGGAGCCAACTGTGCCCTTTGAAGGTAGGAGGGATTTTTTTTTAAGTAACCTGAGGATGTTTAGTAGATTTTGGAGGCCATGACATATAAAATTTTTTGAAGGAAGTGGATTTTAGGTTTTATTTCCTAATAATTAAGATGGAAACCCCCCCAGAAATATTAAAATATATCTTTCACTCATCATATTTCTGAAATGAACTTGCCGATATTCTAATTAAAGTTCACCTGAAAGTGGTTGGGTGTGTGTTTGTTTTGTCACCCAGTGATGTGGAGAGTGTGGGAGGACTTGGATGTGGATTCTGAGAGCGTTCTGACCCCGATCACAATCAATAAGGCCTCTCTGGACTTCACTGTCATGTCCTACAACATCCTTGCCCAAGACCTTTTGGAGCTGAACCAGCATCTGTATGCACACTGCCCCCTAGAGGTGCTGCAGTGGAGCTACCGCTGCAACCTGCTCTTGAATGAAATCGAAAAATGGGCACCAGATGTGAGTCAGATCCGTGTGTCTTCTTATGTATCTGATGTTGTACAGCAACTGATTGTTTTTGTGTGTTCTTGTCCTTCTGTGTGTAGATTTTGTGTCTGCAGGAGGTTCAGGAGAACCACTACTATGAACACCTGCATCCTGTCCTTTATCAGATGGGTAGGGCAGCTAAGTCGACACAGATGAGCTGTATCATTCAATGACGTTGCGTCACAAATTTCATACATACTCTGCTCATGTTTTCCCCCCAGGCTACACCTGTGTGTACCAGCGGCGTACAGGAACAAAGCCCGATGGCTGCGCTGTTTGCTATCAAAGCTCACGCTTCGCTGAAGCCGCCGTTTCCAAGCTGGAGTTCTTCAGACCCGAGACTGGGCTGTTGGACCGGCACAATGTGGGTGTTGTCCTGCTGCTTCGCCCGCTGGTCGCCACAGAAGCAGAGGTCAAGGAGGCCGGCCCGCCCCTCTGCGTTGCCAACACGCACCTGCTCTTCAACCCCAGGCGAGGTGACGTGAAGCTGGCCCAGTTGGCAATAATGCTGGCGGAAATCAGTGCCGTGATAAAGTCCTGCAAGGCCAGAGGTGAACACTGTAATGTTGTCTTCTGTGGAGACTTTAACTCTATCCCACACATGCCTCTGTACCAGTTCATCACCACTGGTGAGCTCAGCTACCAGGGTCTGCCAACATGGATGGTGAGGAAACAAAACAGAATAATAACAATCTGAGCGCAGATCATCCTCCCGCTGATCCTTGTGTGTGTGGATGTGTGTTGTGTCCAACAGATTTCTGGCCAAGAGGACCTGTCCTATAAGCCCAGTTATCACAGGCTGTTTGCTCCTCTGTGGCCCAGCTCTCTGGGGATCTCAGACACCTGCCAGTACACAACAGATGTCAATAAAACACGTAGTCAGAATTCAGGTCTGTGATTGTTTTCCTTGGTGTATTTGATATAATGATCTGAATAGCAGGTTAACATCTGTAGTGTAACTGTTTCCCATGATCCCCTGCTCTCCTCGTGTAGGGACTCGTGGCTACTCGCATGAATTCATGCTGCAGCTGCGCTTCTGTCCAGCCGCATGCGTTCGTCCTGAGAACCTGGTACTGATTCCTGGAGTGACCGACATCAAACCAGGTTGTCCACACAAGCAGACAAAAAAAAGAAATATTTTCTGGGTTACAGTGAGACCTGTGCAGAAGTAAAAAAAATGTATATGCTATTTTATATGTGGAACCAAGCAGGACAGAAGAATAATTTTGTTTAAATTCTCTAGCAAAGTTTGTGAAAGTGAGACATAATGGTCTTGATTAAGAGTTATATCATCTTCCAAAAGGATTCAGATCTCTTAATGTTTCCTACATTTTGTCTCCTTGTACCCACAAAGTTAATGTTAACAGAATTTCATTTTTAAATAACACAAAGCAGTGCTGAAAAGTGAAGAGGAAGGAAATGTTTTTACGAATGTGATAAGTGTGGCATTTATTTTGTATTCAGCCGTCTTTATACACCTGCTATCCTTGAATATTGAATTTCTTGTTTATCTTCTCTTTGAGCTCAGATACTTCAGAGGATGCCCACAATTATGAGAAAAGGTTGGTTCACCAGATATTTTGGTTTCCAATGTAATAAATATTACATCAAGTGTCACAATCATTGTCCATTTTAGAATCACACTTGCAATAGAACGTGCAATTTACCGACAGGATATTTAAAAGCAGAATTAAGATATTTGTGAATGTGTCGCAGGTTCAGAGTCCGCCTCAAGCATCAGGTGGACTTGGAGTCCGTCTATAAACACGTGCTACCTGGTTCTGGCTTTCCAGAGGTCACGACCCTGCACTCTGAAGGTGGAACTACTGTTGACTACATTTTCTATTCTCCACAACGTCCTTTGACCAACAAACAGAGAGGTAAAAGGACAAGATTAGAAGAAGCCAGCTACTAAGTGTTGACTTTAAATTGCTTATATTGTTTGTATTTATCTTCTTTTTTTTTCTCCTAGCTTATAAAACGTCTGCAGGAAAAGGCCTGAAGCTCATTGGCTCGCTCTCTCTCCTGTCTGAGGATCTCTTGTGGTCCCTGAACGGACTTCCCAACCACATATTCCCTTCGGATCATCTCAGCCTGGTGGCTCGATTCCAGCTGGAGCTTGATGACGCATGAAAAAAAAAAAGTTAAATGTTGAGTTATAAGAACTCACTCTGTTTTTTTAGTGTAGAAATAATGAACCATTTTGTTCATAACACATGTTTGCAGTTTTTATTTTTTTGTACAATATATTCCAATGAATGGAAGTAGAAGTTTGAATAAATATTTTTCAGGTATGTGTAGCTTGTAATTCGGCCCATTGTAAATAAACCTGCTTCTGTTTAATCCTCAGGATCTCTGTGTGATTCAGAGCTGGGAATGTAACCTCAATATCTGCTCTCAGGCATTCAGTGTGCATGTGTGTGTGATTAAAGCTTGAATGAATAAATGATGTGTGCTGTTAATTTATGTATGTTGGCCCAGAATAAGAGCTTCTCAAGTTTCTTTAACCATATTTTCTAAATATTGGTGCATACGTAATTTTTTTTTTCTGTGATTAAATACTTCAGAAACCTGGATCTTCTGGCATTTACGGCTTTAGTGGAACTCTACGGCTCTCACAAACTCTTAAGCTAATTGCCCTTCAGCAAGTTGCAGAGAAACAACTTACATTTTTGAGCCATCAAAAAGCTGCTGGGATATTTCTGCTTTTACAATTTGGATGTGCTCCCTGATCTTAATTCTTGCAACCACTAACAGTTATCAATAAAACTGCTCGATATGAGGAAGGCCAAACCTATTGGTGCTTACCATGATTACAGAATGCTGCATCGCTTGCAGATGAAGTTTTGAAATAGATCAACTTGAGCCTCTGAAATAGAAATATATGAAACAGGCATAACATGCAGGAAATTAGACAATTAAAATAAATTCTTCCTTTTGTAGTGAGAAATGCAGTTAAATATTTGGTCTGAATTATGACATAAATGGACCCTGCAACAAGAGTCAGAATATACTTAATCTAAAAAGACTGATTCATAACTATGAAATGGACGGTCCTGGTCCATGTCAAAGTCCAGATCTTGATGTCATCAAGCCGCTATAGAGGGACTGAAAACAGGCTGAATATGCAGGACAATTGTCAAGCTTCTGACAGCTGAAAGTGAAGAGTGGGGCAGAAACTGATAAATGACTACAACAACTTATTCTTAATCTTAACCTCATGAGTTACTGATGGCAGGTTTTAGCCAACTATTAACATCTGTTTTCAGACCAGATTTCATCAAATGCACATTTTTCTCATGATAAAGCTGCCAGTGGTGAATAAATCAAAACACGCATGTTTTGATTGTACTTGTAATACATTTTGGACCATAATCTTGCTTCTTGCAAAAAAAAAAAAAAACAAAAGAAAAAGCAATCCATAAAACAAACAGATGTTAAACATAATTAAATGCCTAGTATGCAACATCTGGAGAATTGCAAGACTAATCTAAAATTGAGATTAGTGAATTTCACCCAGGTAATCATGATAATCTGTTAAGTTATAATGTGCTGAAACCTAACACTCCCTTACACCCTGTCAGTGTTTTTATTCTCTGGCTCTTCTGCTTTCATTTTACAGAGTTAGTGGCTTTGAGCTTCTTTTCCATAAACGTAAGACAATACTGGAACTTAGACTTCGTTTATTACTACATTGAAATATTTCTTGGTTTGTTTTAACAGTTCTCAGCCTGCTCTCATTATTGTGTTGATCTTCAGGTGAGAACATGATTTTAAAGTGAAATACTGGTGAGTGAGACACATTCCCGGCCTGACATCCAGGACACTTATTCTACTTCAAATAGTTTAATTAATCTCATTAGCTAAGGGATTTGGAAACACAGTCTATTCCCACAAGAAGTAAAAAAAATATAACAGAAACAAACTGATGTGACTCTTAATTGTGATCTTGTAAACTGTGTTTTTGACACAAAACAACTGCATTACAGAGCACTGAAGAGAAAATGGAGAACACTCAGCGAGCAGATCAAACTGTTGATGGTGGCAACATTCAGGAGAATGTGCAGTGTTTACTGATCACAAACACTGTGGGCACCATAAAATGATGTCATTTCCAGTAAAAAATACAAAAGCCCAGATAAAAGTGCTGTAAAAATTTCTTTACACCTAGTCGACACCATTTAAGGCAAGAGAAAGATGCTACAATTAAAATTTAGACACACAAATAAAAGCTGGTATACCATATGTGCAGTTTGAGTCAGAAGTTTACATGCTGGGGTTTTCGCAATGATCCCAAAAAGTCACCAAAACTGTTTTTGGAAAAGACAAAGCAGGGGACTATGTCCAAAGGCTGGGCTCACACCAGAAAATAAAGCAATGATGAGCGTCTGTAAACTTCTGACCAGAACTGTACTGTGACAAAGATTTCAAATAGTTGACATCTATATATTGAATGCTGTGTTTGTTAATTAGCTATAAGGAAAATAAATTTAATAGACAGACTGACAGATTTTATATCCTCAAAGGTTTTGGATTGTTCATTAAAGCGCCTTTTTACACTTGGAGATATACATTGCATGTATATAGGTGAAGAAAATCTTGATTTTTCTATAGACAAAACAGGTTTTGGGGTCACTAAAAGCATTTTTTCCTATCACATTTTTAAACAAGGCACAAGGGTAGCAGGTATAAACAAGTTACTACACTTGTAGCTGTTGTCTAGTTGAATCTGTGATGTTACACTACTCAATCTGTCTTAAACTTACAGTACAGTGATACAGATTGTAGAAAAGCCTAACAGCATAGAGATGTGATATGTAAATTAATGCGTGTACACTTAGCTGTACTTATTCAAACATCATTTTGGGTTAAAGTAGCAAAACTGCACTTATTTGTTCATGTAAAAAAGCAATCTGCACATTTACTCCCTCTCTTCATAAACTGGGAGCTTTGCCAGCACCAATTACTGGAACGGTTACAGAAAGAAAAGGCCTGTAACAACGTAAGGAGCGCTGAATGAGGTGCTTGTTTCAGGAAGAACAGTTGCTGGTGACCTGTTCCAGAATGCATTCAGAAAACAGGCCAATGTCTACTCAAAGGAAGTAACCCGGTAGGTCCATCATGCAGATGTGTAGTAACAACAGAATCCTTCTTCAGACTCTAATCTGGTATCCATTAATATCGCTTGGTTTTTGCTCCAAAACTTTCTTCTCTCCAGAGGGGCTGGAACAAAAACAGAATCGCGATGATTAATTCTTATGCTGTTTCTTTAGCCTGATTCTATGAGCAATCCTGTTATTAATACAGTGGAAAGTCTGCAAAGCCACCTTAAAATGCCAGGTTTTTATAATGTAAAAATGAGACTTATTTCAACAGTCTTATGTCTTTTCAGGGAACAGTTTAAAAAAAAAGTTGAAGAAAGACTGATTTCTTTTTTTTACTAAGTTATACAGGTTTTAAGGTCACATTAAAACAAGGGTTTAAAATAATATATATTTTTCCTTTTATTCAAAAATCAATAAAACTTGCGATTTCACCAGGTCGATGCAGGTCTTCTCTGTCTACTGTACATTAAGTGTCTGTATTGTTTTTACAAAACTGGATCATTAAGCGCATGTGATCAATCCTACCGTCTCTCAACTCGGCTGATCCTCCGGATGGGGCTTCCTGGTCCCTTGAGAGGAGAACCCATGCTGTTTCTCCTGTCCTTAGTAGGAGATGGAGGGGCTGGCTTTCCAATCTGCAAAAAAAAGTTATTATATTATAATATATAAAAATAAATTACATTTGAACAGCAGCAATTCCTCTGTTCTCCCCTTCTGAAACATTGCTATCTTTAATCTGTTTGTGCTTTTAAAGTGATTGTGTACTCAATAGGAAGGCCTCTTACTGATAGTTTTATTATCCACAATGTGCTGTATCATGGCTACACTCATAATCTTGGCATGAGAGGTGATGACAGAGAAACATCTTGGAGAAATTACCTCTCCACCAGCAAATCAGCTCAGAGTCACAAAGGAACAAAAGATCAAAGGAAATGCTGGTGCATCTTAATTATTATGATGAGTAAGTTAATCACCTTCAGCAAGTGAGTCCAAAAGGAGATTTAATTTTTAATACAACAATATAACATTACATAAGACTAATATAAACTGTTTTTTTGGTTTTTTTTCACAAAAACATGTCATGGTGATGTTATGGTAAACGCAATCACAGAGAAGACTGCTGACTTTACTGCAGTTGGATCTGATTTTTTTTTTTGCTGAACAAGAAAATGTAACTTCTCATACATGGAATTGCAGAAAGACACTAGGTGGTGCTAGAGCTCCTTCCCTTTTTTCTCTGGGACAAAAAGTGCCCTTCTGAAATTTTTTTTCACAGTGTAGTGTGTGGCCTGTAATAAATCTCACACTACTAAGCCGGTAATTTCTAACAAGGTGCCCTTTTAATACTTGAACACCGGCCCACCACCAAAATATCTCACACATCTCTTCTCTCAAATAACTTTGTAAAAAAGCTAGCTTCAGGATTTAGCATAACACTATAAAAAGTAATAACCATCAGTAATATGTCAAAATACACAATCAAGAAATTTGAGGCCCGACTGTACCTTCAGCCTCATGTCCCGAGTGTGTCTCTCCAGCTCCTTCCGCAATTCCTCCTTGCTCAGCATGTCCACGTCCAGTATGGAGTGTTTCCACTCTATCTGCTCCACACTATGAGGGTCATGGGACACGTACTGGCCAATTTTAATCTTGCGCAAGGTGTGCCAGTAACCCCTGTAGGCTCCTTCAAATTCCCGAACCAAGTCCATGAGTGTTCGAAACTCCAGAGGCTTGAACATGAGGTCGTCCCTTCGGCTCATGCCCAGGGCGCCGAACCGCCCCCCGCTGTGAACCCCGAGCACAATGTGGTAGAAGTGGTTCCCTGAGAAGTGAGATTTAAAGCTGAGCGGGAATCGCTCCACACCGGGCATGTTGTTGGTGAGATGGCTACATCATTACATGTCAAGGAACTCGACGTCTGGAATTCCTTAAATATGGAGGCAGAGGCGGTTCTAGACCAGGTTTACCAGGAGGGTGAGTGTTTTTTAAGGGCGCACAGAAGAAAAGAAGGCATCTTCTGCTACCAGATGAAACTCTGATCCTATCTCAATATGGCAGAAGGTAAAAGTGCAAAGCCTTAATTTTTATGTCAATGTTAAAGTAAAACTTTAAAAAGTAGGAAATCAAATTGATCCAAAGGACCAAATTTTTTTTCGGTTTTTGTGCCAGTGCATCATAAGAAAGGATTTAATAATATGTTTTTTTTGTCATTTTCCAAAGCTATTCCTGGGTCAAAATCACAACAGCAAATACATTTAACACAATCTGAATAATGCAACACGCTCTACAGCTTTAAAGATACATGGCCAGGATCACCGCCTCTAAGCATTTAATCGGCAGAGCCTCTCTTGTCATCTCTTTAGCGATGTCCATCAACCTGTGAAAATAAAAGAGAGTTGTTTATGTTATATTTATGTTTGCACGAAACATAAACACTAAATCTACATGTAACATGTGCGAAGACTGTTTTTGTCTTCACCAGGTCAACATTATTTCCATGAGTGAAGGAAATGGGATCTAAATCTAATAAAGCGAGATCAGGAAGCGCGTTTCAGGCATCTGCTGACTGACATTAGCAGCTACTTGCAAAGCCCGGGGGTAAACAAGAGACGCAGCTAATCCGAATGCATCCCTGGCAGACGCAGCACCATCCCAGTTACCCTCCGAGGACGGAGATCTGTTTGTGTCTTGATTCCAGAGGAAGAGTAACTCACGCAGTGAGGGGACGGCTTTTCTTAATCTCAAAAAACTGTGTTCCTGTGTGATTGTACCTGTAAGATACAGTTAAGGTTGAACTGTTACACGGGCACGAAGAGCAGCGTGAACAGAGACGTGGGCGCAGCTCTTTCGTACTTTGTTATATTCATAGGCTGCTGATTAATAATGAATGACTCTCTGCACTAAGTGAAAATCATGGTTTTGGCACAGAGTATAGAGTATACACTGGACAGACTATATCGCACAAAATCCCTCATTTAATTTGACAAAACATAACCAATTTAGCATTAAATGAAAGCAATCAAGTACTGTAAATGCATGGGAGGATACTGTAGTTCCCTGATGTACTTCTGTATGGCTTCCAGGCGCTGTGGGATGGTAGTCGTAGGTTGGTATGAAGGCACACTTGGTACTGGAATCTGTAGAGGGGGGGAGGGTCAAACAACTGCATGACAACAACAATCACAATATTCACAGCAACTGAAGTCAGCTTAACTGGGTAGAATCATACATATGAAAGTGAATTCAAAGAGCTTTAGAAGAAACATGAACAAAAAACTACTCAATTTCAGCATTAAACAAGAAGAAAAAAACAGAAAGAAATGAAAGAAAGAAATAGCAGAGACACAATAAAAATGACTTCTTAAATAATATTTGACCTTAATGGGAAAGATGTTGCCTCTTTAGCAAGACAGACAAAACTCTGATCACAAGAGGATTCTAAATGGTTCACACCTGGCAAGCAGCTTTGAAATGCATTTCGGCCCAACACCATTCAATGCCTTATAGACAGATAACAAGATAAACTGATTAGAACTGGGGGTAGAGGGGAATGCACTGATTTAAAGAATTTTATTCCATTTCTCTTGTATTGCTCAAGACCCTGCCAGCAGTGACACACATAGACGTCTTAAAGACAGGGAGACAATAATTTCACCCAATGAAATTAAAAGCTGATTGTATTATCTCCATGTTTGGATAGAAAACTCCTTATTTTGGAAATGTTTTGAAGATGATAGGAGGCTGGCGTAATAACAGACTTCACTTGGATGTTTTTTGCATCCTTTGAGGATTTTAGTCTCATTAAGTCAAAAGCTTAGTTTTTATTTCTAAGCTTGTGCTTTTTCTGGATTGAGTATGAACAAATGTTGCTGTATTCACCTGCTGACAGTATGAGCATAATGACTCAGTGATATCAGTAAACTGTGGTCATCCTCGGCACTGATGCCAACCTGTGTGGAGTCAGCATCATTGTGTTGCAAAAGATGCTACAACACTTCAAAATCTGAGTTGGGGGAAGCAGGTAGATGTTGAAGTAAAAGTGGCATTGGAACTGAGCCAAGAGGAACACCACATGTGGTCTTCACTTTCTCACATTAATAATTGTCAGTTGACACAACGTAGTCTTAGTCTGAAAAATCATGGAGCAAATTTAACAGAGAACCAGACAATCCCACACATTCCCACATTCAGCAACACCAAGATAGTTGCTTTTTGATGAATCACCAGCCATTAAAGTTTTATCAATACTATCTTCTGGTTGCAACTTATAGAAACGATTTACCAAAATGGGAAAGTTTAGATATGAGAATGTAACATTCCTTTCAAGACTGCAATTTTGTTTAGACTTGATTTCTCTCTCACTCCCATTTTAGTGAACTGTGAAATAGTACGACAATGTTTGTACTTTATTTACTTGAACAATTACAACTGATGAAATGTCTCGTAAGTTGTTTTTTTTTTTACCTTAGGCAGGTCAGTGGCACCCCTTATCTCCTTGGCCAGAACTTCACCACCTGGGTGGATTCTGGCCACATGGCGCCACATCCTCTCCCAAGTCTCCTCATCCATCGGGAGGCCTCCTCTGTTGACGTAGAAAGGGATCCCTCCATCCCTTAACTCTTCCTCCCCTTCGTCCTCCTCATCCCTCTCCTCTGCAGAGCCCACGGTGGCCCTCAGCATCCCTCCTTCAGCAGGCAGCCACACAGTCCAGATGCAGAGAAGTCCTGCCTTCGGTTCTGTCACTGGTTAATCAGCTTGCAGGTCTAAAGCAGGTTCCAGCAGCAGATGGTCATCTCATGACCTCCAGGAGATTATGGCATCAGTGTCTCACAAAAACAGTCAGTGAAGCTGCTGTTAAAAGAGGATGGCAAATCTCTCTTTGGTTCCTCAAGCTGAAGCAGACATTTAAAAATTGAAAAACAAAATGTTTTTTTTTATTTTGCAGCAAATGTTTTACACCTATCAAGCAGTCTGGAGGCCTTCTAGTAAACATCTATCCATGCTTACTTAATAAGACAGTAAAGGCGACTTAAACATTAGAATGATCCCCATAATGAATCTGTTCATCTTTCTACAAGTATTCATATTCTCCCCAAAGCAACACCGCTAACGAGTCTGTCAGGTGGTTGACTTTGTAGGCAACAAGGTATTAGAAAATCCTAAATCCCTGTAACCGCTGGAGGTCATTCGCGCCTCAGATTGGCTAAAAATCGATGTTCCTTCGAGGTCCCATTTCTGCGACTTTCTTCATCCTTTCAGTCTGGGCTCAAATGATAAAATCCTCTCCTCCCAATCCAGCCGGCTCATTGTTCCTGCAGATGCTCTTCTACAGTGTTTTCTGAGTCCAACGAGCCGCTCAAGACACTCCCCGAACTCCAACTACTGCGCATGCGCAAGTCTCAGAAAATGATCTCAGCCGTGACAAGTGCTGCATTCAGGTGCTCTTCGTAAGAAATCCGCGAATTATAATTACAGGTGAATGTGAATTAAATAAAGCCTCCAAAAGTTAATATACTTCAAATCTTAACTCAAGACGTAAAACTTATATATTCTACTGAGTCATTACAATCCAAGCCGTTATTTCAGCTAAGTTTGATGATAATAGATTACAGCTATTGAAAACCACAAAATTCAATTTGTTATTGGTATTAGAATGTTACATGAGACGAAAGGTATTTTCACAGAGAGGCTATGTTATGCCATGTTTTGCCCTTTATAATCATGAGAAAGTCTGCTGTCCAAAACATCATTGCGGTCTAATCTGGCTTTCTTACAACGTTGTATTCAAGTGGAAGGAAAAGTGTGTTAGGAACAGTTGTACAAAGAAATGAACTTTTTCATTACATTCTAATTTACTGAAATGAATGTACATCGGGTTGTGTGAGAATTTGTTTTTATTATTTTTGGACACTTTTTTGGTAATATTCTCAAAAAAACAAAACAAAAAAAAACAGTTCAGTTAGTGATTTACTTATTCAGAAATTAAATGACAACAAAATGTTTGAAGGTCACAAAAAATAATATAATTTGAAAAGCTGAAATATTACCAAACACACTCCAAATCTGAACACCTCTGCACTTTTACTACAGAAGTTGGTAGGAATCCTTAATTAATTTACACTACTTATTTCAGGGCAGAAATATCAAAACCTTGGGGCTCCATAGTCGTCAGGCATCCGTTCAATATTATACCTGCAAACAGAATAAAAAAGTATTAATAAAAACATCTTTGTTTAAAACTAAAACATGCAAAGTGTCCAGATTCTGAGACAATTTGATATTTGTCACCTGTGATTTGAGATGTACATGATGGGCACTCCGGGTATCTTTCTGACTCTTCTCTTCAGATCTCTGTCCACAGTGGCCAAGATGTAACACTTGTGCTGCATAGAAAGTTGCATCTTATCAATCTCTATATTCATAAACATCACCACAATATGATGCATTTAACTGATTTAACATGGTATCACCTAAAATAATATTATTCCAAATAGATTCTCTTTGTAAATTGTAACAGAATATGACATTTAGCACTTCTGTTACTTAATTATAAAAGCAATCGTTTGCCAATAATTTTATCATCTTGTTTCTTCTCCATTCTCTAACTGTGCCAACTGCCTCATTTGTTTGATTATTTCTCTTCTGTGGCCCTTCAGGAGATTAAGGTTGAATCACATTTCATACTTTTCTACACCAACTTTCAGAATAATACCTACAAGGCAAAACTGTTCACATCTGTTCAACCTGTAATTTTACCCTTAAATAATTTTTTCATACAGAAAAGAACCTGCCATTTGAAATTTTCCAATTTATGTTTTACAATATTGCGATTGTTCTTAAATTTATTTATTTTTCCTCTAATCAGAGCATAGCCACAATTGGTTCCTGTGCCAATAAAATATGATATGCACAGCCTGCAAATCAAAATGTTCTCATGCTTCCTAATAAAAGGCTATGGGCTGATCATGAAGTTTATTTTACTGATCAATGTTTTGTTCTTCATAAGTGTTTAAATTTAGTTCACTTGCATTCACTTTAGCAGCTAAAAAGGCTAATGATGGACATTTTAGAATTTAGCTATTTTATGCCACTATATTCCTCTGAACGTTTACTGCTATGCATTTATTTTACCTGGGTCACCCTTTGCACCAAACAGTCATCAGCATATGTGCCCTTATGTGTACATGGCAGACGCTCAAAACGTGGATCCTTGGCTATCCTGTCGAACAGAAAACATTGTTCAGATGGAAAAGAAGAACTACATACATGTTGTATGTCTGCAGAATTAAGTGATTGCTGGAGATGATACCTGAGAGCCACTCTGTATTTCATCCCCAGCTTCTCAATCTCAGCCATCACACAGTCAGTGATATAGGGTATACCTAAAGCAAATCACATAGCGGGGAGGGGGGGATTTTTTAATTTTGTCTGTCATAACCATTAAATAACATTCTCTAACAGAACATGCATTAAGTCTACATTTATAGTTCCAATACGTCTTACATTTGGCATACAGGCAGTCCATCATAGACTGAACAATGTCCAGCTTGGCTTTAATGGAAAAGTTGATGAAATTGGTATCAACAAGAATATGGTATGGTGGGCCAAGTTGGGTGTTGTACTGGAAGAACATGCATGACGGATACTTGGTGCTGCAATGAGAATGAAAAAGAAAAGGTCAGAAAGAGCACAGACCACAGGTTAGGATACAGTTTAGTGAGTTGAGTGGCTAACATACACTTCCCGCTCCTTAAGTTCTGATGGATCTTTCTTCTTCTTGTCTTTCTGTTTAGCACGGTCCTTTTCTTTTCTATAAACCAATGGCAAAGTTCAAATGAGCTATTTTTTTATGCTGAATCCAATGGTCAAAGAACTGAAACAGGAAATGTATCAGGAAGATATGCAACCAAATTAAACTGCAGATTTTAGGACTTACATCCTATTATCTCTGAGACTAATCATCCTTTTCATTGCAGCAAATTTTTTTGTCTTCTGCTTCGCCTGAAAGAAACACACACATAGATATCAGATGAGATAAAATAATTGGTATAAAATGTTTAGATCATCAGTTCCCAAATCCCTAAGAGCAAAACACTCTAGTGATAGTTGTGTGTTGAAGCATAATCTGTAAATCAATTAAATTAACAGCAAAGTATTGTTTTGCCAATTATTTAACATTGTTTTTCTTTTTATCAGTTGTAACATTTACAGTACATATATAGTCATTATTATTATTTTTTCTTTACTTTGATTTTTGAAGAGGATTTCAAGGCTCCACACTTTATGGCTCAATTTTAAATTTACAAATGACTAATTTATAACATCCCTTTGATTTAAATAAATAATAATAAACATTGCCAGAATTTTGTATTGGTTCTTGTAAAACTAACTCCACTTTATGCTTTATGAATCCCCCTTACACACTAGAATGGGCATTTCTTCACAACCCTCTCAAGGCTGTAACCACCCCATTACTTTTTTCTTCCACTCAACTTTCTAATAATATGCTTAAGCACCGCACTGAGTTAGCATCCTGCTCCTTTACTAAAGATTATTGTGGCTTACTATTCCTGTGAAGTGTGATAACTGCGTAGGTCATGACATAAGAATTCATCACTAACTTTTTTTTTTACTTGCTTGTACTACATTCAGTTTTTCTGAGAAACTTTCAGGTTTGCCATAGCTACAAAGTTATTAATCAAATTAACATAAAGCGCCTGAAATATATCGCTCCCTCTGCAATAAACAATCACATGCGATTTCAAATAACATTTTCAATGATACCCTGATTTATGAATTTAGATTAATCTTATGTTTATAAAGGTAGGATTGCAATGCTGGCTTTTTTAAATGCTAGGCTAACTGTGCTAAAGCTAGTACAGTATATCTCAAAAGCATGTCTCCATATAACACTGTAACAACAAACGCTGTAAAAGCGTAACAACCGAATTAAAAGTATTTCAACTTAAATGTTAACAGGTTAGGATGAAGTAGGAAGAAGTCGACATTATTTACCATATTCCTGCGTGTCAGGCTATTATCTCTGGAATCAACTACCTTTCCTCTCCTCGTGTGTCGATGGTAAGACGTCATAAGTAAGCGACGACTGTCCGAACGTTCCGGTTGCTATGCTAACGACTGACAGACGAAGGTAAATGCAGTGTTTTTTAAACATGTATTACTTGCAGATTTTATTGGCAAATGTAATACCTTGTTTCATCTCTGAAGTTGTATGCAGTTTTCTGTCAATATATTTGATTGTGCGACTTGATAACTACCTGTTATCGGCTCAGAGCTTTCTAAAAGGACGCCTGGCTAACCTGCTAGCTGTTAGCGCTGTGTTTTCTTTCTGAATGCTGCCGTCGTAGCAGCCAGCCTCTGAGCGAGAATTGATGATGTTGCAGTTTGCTTCATTGTTTCTCGCCCTTATTGATTTCTATTTGTCAGCCTACACGTTAAAATAGACTTTTTTCTTAGCTGTCTGCCAGGATACCTTTAAAATATTAAGCTAGCTCAGACATCTCTTCAGTTTCAGTATTGTTTTCGAATAGGATTGTAAACACAATCAGATTGAGCTCGTTTTCCTGTGGTTTTCCCTCTCTATTCAATATATTTACAATATAATTCATTTACCTAATGTTTCCATTCATTGACAAACTTCATATTATACTGATTAATAAGCTCAAAGCTAAGCAGTACTTGTTCAGTCTTGATGATTCGATAATTCTGTCTTCACTTTTCTCATTCCGTGGCAGGAGTTTGGACTTGCCCTGCGCTGTGTGGCAGTTGTGAGAGCACGGAGGAATCTAAGTGAAAGGCTGAAAGATGGTCTGATGGACCGCCGCTTCTTCCTGACCCTCCTCTTCTGCTCTGTGTCGTGGGTCTTGTTCTGGGAAGTACGGTGGAGGAAAAGAAAAGAAGGTCAGATTGAGGAATGGCTCCAAGTACATAGCCTTTCTCAATACAGTTACTTATTCGAAGGTACGTTGTTTTTAGACTAGTAGTACTTAACTAGTATGAGTTGCAATATACAGTGTTTGTTTTCAGAAATTTCTGGGAAAATCTTTCTGACTTGATTTTTGTGCATCAAAATCTATTTTGGTATTTTCATGGTGAATGCTGCATTAACACATTACCTGTGCTTTATAGCTAGAAGTATTAATGTTAATCAGTTAAAGTTCTCAGTCAAATGAAATGATGTCGCCTGTTTGTAGCTTAACAATAATCACAACTTCATTGTTTTAACAGTAACAAATGTGGTGTAATTTATATCCCTGAATTTACACTGAAACCAGTAAAAATCACAAACAATATTGTCATCAGCCATTCATAAAATGTTTATTTCATGATTGTTTTCATTGACATTCCTTACTGTAGACTATATTTTCACCAACGGATAATACTCTGAAAATGATTACAGTGATAATATTTAGCATTAGTACAGTCAGCTGAAAATCTAATTACAATTGACCACATATTTAGTGACACTGCTTTTGGAAAAAAAAAAATCAGATTTGACATCAAATGCATCATCTTATTGGAGGAGATGTGAGCGGAATGTAAGTGTGGATATTTAAACACCAAAGAACACTAAGTATGACATGTAGCAGAACTTAAAACTTTGCATTTCTGCAAGGATTGGCATAACGAGAAATTACAGTAACAGCTGCTAGTAGTGGCCTAAAAGGCGTAGTAAGTTAACATTTAAGTGGTTGCTTATACTCTTCAGAATGGTCTGTTTAGTTGGTCCAAAAACTCATCATAGTTATTGAACTACCAGCATTGTATCAGAGAGTCTGATTACACTCAGCAAAGCAGCAAAAAATAGTAACAGGAGCATTTATTGCTCTGTTTATCGTGTTAATATAGCAGATCCTTATAATTAAACCCTCATACATCCAAAAGGATGATTAAAACTGCTTAAAGTATCATGTTTCTCATACAAGCACAGCCGTCTGAATGCTTGGTGCATTGTGTGTGATTTTTTTTTTTTTTTTTTACATTGGGATTCCCAAGTATGTGTAATTTAAGGAAACCCTCTGTGTTTGTTTTGTTACCAAAATGTTGGGGATGCATATTTTAAAGAACAGACATCAGCAGAGACTTGAATATTCTTGTACTTTTGGACATTTCTATGTGTTTTTTTATGTGTCGCACAGATGTGCAGACACTGGAAGAACTGAGTCTGAGCGCCCTGAGTCGTCTGGAGGAGGTGGTGAAAGAGCAGCAGCACTGGAGGGAAATTGCAGAAGCTCACATCAAGCTGCTTCGAGACTTTGCCTTCCTGGAGTGGCTTAGCTCGCAGAACCTAGAGCACTACCACCACATGTAAGCATAAAAAGCTGTGTGACATGAATTAATGAAGAGCCTACTTAGGGATTAGCACTTTAAATGTCATCAACTTTTTTATTTTAGGCGCTGCATATCTTCATCTTACCTCGTTTTGGTTGTTAGGTTAAGGTTTTCTAGATGCTAGAAAATGATTATGTTTAGAAATTCATGTAAAGGCAGTGTTTCCAGTCTGCTGACACTGACCCATTCAGGCTTCTATGTATTATGATCCACAAATCTGAAACAGACTTCCAGAAAACTTAAAAACTGCTGGAACACTGAGCTCCTTTAATTCAAGGTGAAAACACAATTTGTTTAGAGTTGCCTTTGATTAATAATAACTGGGACACAGATTAATTCTAGTTTGCTTTACAACTTTTTATCAATTTATTTTTGGCCATTGTAAAGTTTTTTTTATGTGTGTGTGTTATAATTTTTTTTATTGTGAATCACTTTGAAAAGCCTTGTTGCTGAAATGTTATAAATACATTTAACTTAACCATTTAACAGTTAAGAAGGTTCTATCTTCTCATCTTGATTTACTCAGAGTTAAATTTAAGTTTTTATTACTCAAATATTTCAATAAAATGTTCTGTTCTTACAGTCAAATTAGTTTGATAGAATACAATTTCAAAGCAAAATGTTAAGTTCTGAAAAACCTAACCTGAGTGATACTTTGACCCTAAGTTCCTACTCAGATTGGTGTTGACTGTGGATAATAATGTAGCTAAATGAGCTTCAAAATACTATGGCAAGTAATGCTGCACTGTTCAACACTATCTAAACAGGGAACAATGGTATAATTCTAAAATTGCATGTCATGGGGAAGGAAGTACAAACACTACCTTTTTTGGATTTTATTTCAAATGTCATCTTGACCATAAACTTAGAACTCATAAGTACACACCCAGCAGCTGCTTACGCAGAAGGTTAGACCGACAATTAAAACTTGCAACAGAAAATTACTGTTTAGCCATAAAAAGTTAATCAGTTTGCAGAGCTTTTTTTTTCTCTCCTCGTCTAAAAAATATATTTAGAATGCGTACACTGGACAAGCTGCTTCTTTGCTTCGCACCTTGTTTATCTGAAAACACTGGGATTGCCATCATGCACAATTTCACAGAAACTGGTTTTGTCCAAAGGACAGCCTCCTATGTGCAATAACAGCAGCTGTGTGGCTTAATAGATGGTAGTGTACAGGAGCAGCAGCAGCCACGGTGGAGTGGTTTGGAGTAGAATGACATCTTTAGTCATTTATCTACCCAAAATACTTTCATTTTTGTTTTTTCTTCTCACACCAGACTGAAAACCTTGGGTTGTATGAATCTGGATGACCTGTCTCGATTCGACAGTCAGCTGCAGCTCTCTTTAGCTGCCTGGGGTTACTATTACGACGACTACATAAAGCTGTCCACAGGCATCAAGATTCTGCAGACCTCTAGAGGGAGTCGAGACCAAGACCACGAGATCCGGCTGGTGCGCAGCCTTGCTGAGAGGCGCCTGAATGAGAAGTGGTCAACTGGTGAGATGGACCATTTTTCTGTTTCTTTGAGCTGCAGTCGCTTCCCTTCAGCTTCTATAGTCAGGGTGTAAATAAGGGACAGGTTGCGTTTGAGTTTTTCTGTGTGTATGAAGTTCACTCATTGAGTGTGACTCAGTAAGGCAGAATGAAAGTTTTCCATGATGACACTTGCGCATGTGTAGCCTCTGTCAACTTAAGTGTTGGGTTACTTGTACGCAGAGCACAGAATTTTCTCTCAGTAAACCGTAACTTTTACGTTCACAGTGATAACAATAAGTTGTTCTAAATGTAAGTTGTTCTTGATGATTAACTATTACTCTTGTTCCTCAACATTCCTTTCTGTAGGTGTGGTTTTCAGCATGCCGTAGCTTAAGACAAGTCAAATGGAAGATCATGATAAAATGCAAAAGTATAAACATTAAAATTGAATTTGACGCTTTAGAAAAAAAAGTTCTGCATAAATCTAATCATTATTGCATATTTTTTTTTGTGTTCCTCAGCGGGAGCTCTCCTTTTTGGCTGTACTGTGGCACTGTGCTTTTTGATAAGGGACCTCATGTTTTACGTGATTGGTGAGTTCAGGACGCGCTGTTGGGTTGATTGATGGGAAGAAAAATTAAATAAACAAACTAACTAACAGGCTAGTAAATGTGTTTGTGTAGCTTAAATATAAAATTATTCTGCCCAGTAATTCCTCCTTTCTTTTGGCAGGTGGAATTACTGTTTCCATCATAGCGTTTTTCTTCACCATCAAGTTCCTCTGTGAGCTCGCAGCTAGGATCGTTAGCTTCCTACAGAATGAGGATCCTGCAAGAAGAGGCGACCGCAGCATCTACGACTATGTCCGCGGCAATTACCTGGACCCTCGTTCCTGTAAGGTGTCGTGGGACTGGAAGGAACCACAGGAAGTCGGACAGACGATGACCTTTAGAGTTCAGGTAAAAACAGATTTTGTAAAAGGGATTAAGACTAAAAATACAGAGTGTTTTCAGCATTTTGTCCTGTCACATCAGTGTTTGTTGTTATAATATTTTATATGATCTCTCTCTTTATTTTGAAGTTTTTAGTCATTGTTATTTGTAGTCAAGCCTAAGGTGGCATGGGAAGCATCAGTGAACATCAGTCTTTAAATCTTTTTGTTGTAGAGCTGGCTGTGTGGTTCAGGTAATTTCTTGGTGATTCTCCACCCCAATGACAAGCCTATCACAGCTTTTCTTACTGGATTGACCTGAGTTTAACTCCACCTATCAATGCACCAACTGCCACCACGATGAGTTACTGAGGTGTTAACTTCTCAGTAGAGGTGCGCCGATCGATCGGTCACCGATCATAATCGGCCGATTTCCGTGAAATCGGTGATGATCGGGATCGACCGATCATTGGCTCTGTTACCGATACCGATCACCCGCATCTCATTTCCCAGCCTGTCTGTCCAGCTGGTCTCATCTTTCCTTCAATCTGCGCAAACGCGCAGCAAATCCTAAGCGATGTGTAACTATAACGCACTGAGTGAAGGAGGAGGTTTGCATGTTGCAGCGGAAAATTAAAGCAGGTCAAAATGCGTTAACACAACGAAGCTAATAGACAAAAACAATGACGGAGTTTGGCTACATCGAGGCTCACGGCAGCAAAAGACATGGAGGATCAGACAGCAGGTAAAGCGGCGCAGCTACAAACACTCACCGGATTAGCATGATGGTCAGAAAGCTAAATAAATAACCTGTAAAATTATTTAAGTCTCCGAGCTGCGATGTAAGATGCTAGTTCTGCTGTTGAACCGCTGTCACACCGAACCTGTTTAAAGCTGCAGCGTCTAACAGCGTCTATGAGACAGATAATCTCTGAAAAAATAATCGATCTCCTCCCTGCTCTGCATAATTACT